>JAPMOR010064979.1:0-11049 GCA_026543865.1 Argiope aurantia | reverse complement strand
TATAAGACGTTTACAGCGAAAGGGGTTCAAGCGAATAGTGGGCAATATTAGACTTTTATACTAAAAGGAATTTGACAAATTCATTAGGGATCAAGGGTTAAAGTTTGCTTAGATATAGCTTGGTTATTCCTTGCTAAGTAATTTTTTTTAATACTAAAATACCTTGCACAAATAAGCTTTTAATTCGTTGGAGTTGTAAAAACGTATTCCGTTTACCTATTACTAAGAAAATGCAAATTGTTGCATAGTAATTATCCTTTGATTTAAAAATTAAAGATTTAAAAAGTACCTATAGTTAAAAGAATTAAGTGTCCCGATTAGATGGAACCGTTCCGAGTTCAGAACTTTAGTTTGATTGAAAACGAGTTTAACCATGTGCAAAGTACAGATTTAAATCGGTGCGAGATTCAAACGCATAATATAATTGGTTGCATGTAGTCCGCGTAATGAGACCAAAGGGGAAGAATAGAATACATTGCACATTGACATTTTTAAAAATACAGAAATAGCGAAATATTTATTTTCGAATTTTGTAAAAATTTACGTCGTCTCTTCACTACTAATTGTTTCCGATTAGATTCCGTATTTTAATGCTGAAGAGTTTTAGCTAAAATCCTCATTTTAATTAAGTTCTTACAAATCTCAAACCTAAGAAGGTTAAAAAGATTTACTTTTAAACCAATAATTCCACAAACCACGAGCTTTCTAGCAGAAGTCAGTAATCTTTCTTGATCAAAAAGAACTTGCTGTCATAGAAAGAACAGATCGCTTGCTTGATACAGTGTTAGAAAAATAAAAACGAGACGCAAACTTGTCAAATATATAGTATAGTCATTGGATTATCTTTATTACATCATTTATTTTGGTTGAATAGCCTCCAGTAATTTTTGAGCAGGAAGTTGATTCATTCTAAGTAACTTGTTGAATATTAAGCAAGTATACGACAAAAAGAAAAATGAACCAATGCTTAGAATTAATCTTAAAATCGTAATCTTGATAGTTAAATATATGAAAGGTCATTTAAATGTTCTATCGGAATAAAGCAAGAAAATTTCATGCTACTTTACAGTTCTTCCAGAAAATAGTTTAAATTTTTATATCTACCAAATTTATTATCCTACATGAACATATTTTAGAAATTGCAATCCATTTATAGCCTAATGAAATATATCTTGTTAAGTATTTCGAATAAAACATTTGAAAAACCTTATTTTCTTTATTACGAACACGTGGGTATTTAGGGTTGAATGAACAAGTTTGCGAGAAAAATAAATGTCCACTGAAAGATATTAAGATAGTTAATCCTTTCACAATAGAAACCGTTCTTTTTACGTATTGTATTCTATTCTAGAATTTTCAAATCACAAGTTTTAAAAGGGGACATTCCTCAAATAGGGCTTTCATTTTACCTACTAATCCAATCTTGTTATAGTAAGTTGGTTTTTAATTAAAGCGAATGGAAGGAATTAGCTTTAAAAAGATTTGAATACACAAACTTTCGGTTATAACAATACTTGAACATTCAAAATTGAATTCAAAGAAAAAGAATGATAAATTTCACATTTTTGACTTTGAAGAACTTTAATATTCTAAGTTTGCTTTAATGATGAGGAGAATTAGAATGTAGAAAATAGGCTTACTTTTATCATAAACATGGACGATTTGGGATTTTGTTCATAATGTGCTTCCTCTTTTTAATGAATATTCAAGATTTTTACATTATTCATTGAGGTTCGATTTCTTTGATTTGTTAAGATTTTCTCATATTTATGTTTTACAGTTTGATCTCCAGATGTTTCTTAAAAATATTTATTATATTACTGGAGTATTTTTTCCCCATGTTTAATATTTAATAAAGCTATAAAATTATAACTTATCAGTTTATTCCAAATGCGTTACCAATTAAAATTGATTTAAAAAGATTCCGAAAATATACTCGCAAGGGGAACAATTGCCCAGTTCAATACCCCAGCAGATTGAATTACATATCGAGTACTCTATCATAGAGTGAAAAATCGATTTCACAAACATGAACAAATAGTTTAGATTTTGCTTAGTAACCAATATTTTATGAAAATTTGAATCCAAATCGTAGTACTTACCGTATATCCGCCACAAAATAATTCGTTGTCATTGTAATTTGGCTTTGTTTTAAAACCGAAGCGCCACATACTGGACCTCGAAGGGGGTTCTAGGAGACGTCCGTGACCAGAAACGAGAGAGGACCAGTGAAGAACAATAAAAACAACCATCGTCGTGTACAGTGCCATTTTGTTTTGTATTCTATTTGGAAGCATTGTTTTACTTTAGAATCCTGAAAAGAACAAAATTCCTATTATTAGAGTGAAGAATTAAAAAAATGATAAAATGAACGTAAAGTAGAAGACAAATGTTCATCCAACAAAATCCTTGTTTTGATATTTATTCATTAGTTGGTGAATAATTTGATTTGGAATACATACATTGCCTTTATGATAATCAATTTTAAAATATAAATACATACGCAATTCGAAGTAAAATTATATTACAATTATTTATAAAAATAAATGTTTCGATTTAATTTTACCAACCAACTAGTTATACACACCAACTTGCAAAATTATACTTTGAACAAACAATTTTGCAAATTGTTTTTCCATTTTCGCTCGATTCTCTTATTATATAAAAGAATTAAAATTTCAATACATTTTTACCGATATATTTGTTGCAATTCGAACTTCGCCATATTCCGTTTGTTACTACTTCAATAATATGTCTCGAAATTATATTCAACCTTAACTAGTTAACTGTTTCGAACCTCTTCGGAAGACGAGTATCTAAATCGTGTCCCAAAAATTTAGCGATGACGTCAGGCACAGAGTATGTGTAATACGAAATTATGCTTATTGAAATAACAAGTTATTTCAATAATCTCATTTATTTACTTTAATATACATTTTTTTGCATATGAAAGAAATTTTTTTTTTAATTTACTGTTAGAGAATGGTATTGAGCAAAGCTTGGTACAAAAGGACCCTCATCCTGCTTTTTATTACCAGGCGCGCCACTCATTGAATAGTCTAAAACAATTAATGGTTGCCTAATTGCTTCTGGGATGACTAATACAACACAGCAATACATTTAAGAAAAGAAATTCGTATTATATGCGATTGTTTTTTTATAATAATTACCAATTCTCTTATTTGTTCCTTCGATTTTGCCTCAAAATAATTTAGATAACTTGAAGTTTACGAATACGTTGGAATTTCTTAAAATTGTATTTCAAAGTGCAAATTGTCACTATTTATTATTACTACTTAAATTCGTCATAACACAAAATGCGACATATTTTCAATGACGAGTACACTCGTTAAAAACAATTAACTGGTTAAAAGCGATCGATGGTTTAAGATTTTAATTTTATAATTTATTCCACTTTGATAATTTTTCCCAAACCAAATATCGAAATAACCATTTTATAAAGTCGCGTCAGTTCAATAAGTTATGAAAAACTTATGTTCAATAAGTTACTGAAGAAAAACTGCAATAGATGTTATTCAGCACAATAATAAGACACTAACGAGGAAGTATTTAGAAACTTTTCAGTTCTATTATAAATGAAATAATTACAGCAAAACTTGTGACCCATTGTGTGCTACTATTATCTACAAATCTTCGAACTCCACGGAGTCTAAGGTAACATATGGCATCCCTTATTTACATACTTCTTTAATATCCGTAGTTAAACAAGAGTTCAAAAGTCAAATAAATATGAATAAAATGCAATGTCCTTATCCATAT
This sequence comes from Argiope aurantia, assembly GCA_026543865.1. NCBI lineage: Eukaryota > Metazoa > Arthropoda > Arachnida > Araneae > Araneidae > Argiope > Argiope aurantia. Next base: position 7,269 of record JAPMOR010064979.1, on the reverse strand, counting down.
CACGGATCTTATTCTAGTGCTTTTTGCAGGTAGGTCAACAAGCAAGATAATCCAATAAAAGCAAGAATGCTTCACTGAGTAAACCGGGTTGTTGAAAGAATATTCGACTAAAAAGCATTGGGGATTTTATAGAACATTCAAAATTAAAAATAATAAAAACTTGTACTTTGGAGTGAATATTTTAAGAAAGGGAATTGAAAACATCAACGATTATAAAAAAATATCCAAAAGAAAAAAAGTTAGAGATAATATTCGATTACTTAACCTGATAAGTCTTACTTTACAGTCTTAAGGGGACGATGGACTAGGGCTTTTTCGAGAATTATTCACTTAGTAAATATGAATACGTCAATTTTTCTTAAAACTTTAAAACGAAATATTTTATAATAAACAAAAAATCTATTTTTTTTTTTAAACTTTAAAATATTCCAGGCGAACTGATTTTCCATTATCTTTTCTCTTACTATCCAATAAAAATTTATTTGGAACAAAATTATGCTTGATTTTGTAATTCCAATAAATGCTAATTTTTTTAAAGAAATATTTTTTTTTTATAAACACTTATTGAATTTTAAGAATTTACATTTTTAGCAACTAAAATTGACTTATCTAAAAAACCGAAATATAAAATGCATACCCTATATTCTTTTAATGTTTGACATTTTTATCAATTCTGTTTAATTTCTTAAAAAATTAAGACACCTGGAACATTTCAAAGATAGATTTAAATTAATTACAATATCATTTTGAGGAAAGTAATTAAAATGAAGCTTTTTTTCTTCTCCAAGTCTATGAAATATTCATTTTATTGAACAATATATCTTATAACACTATTTTGATTGAATATAAACATTAATTTTGGCGAGGAAATAAAAAAAAATCACGCTTCTGCCTATATTTGCTTATTTTAAAGTCCACTGTCGCCTTAAAAACAGTTTTGGAGTATTTTGTAAATTGACATTCATATTTTCATGCGGAATTAGACGAGATTGCAATGGGGCAAAGTTTCAGGTTTTTAAAGTATGAAATATATACATGCAATTTGTGCTTTCAAACTTCTCAAGAAAGATTTTCCCCACATTATAGCGGATACGCAATACTATATTTTTTAAAATTATGATTCAACTTGGTTTTCTCGTATGAAAATATAACAATAGACGATCAAAGCAATACAACAGAATGATTCTAGTCTACAGTAAACTTGAAGTGAAGGGAATTGACAAGACGATGGGAAAAAGTCCAATCTGTTCATATATTAACACAAAAACTAGACTAATATTGAAATAGAAAGATGTTAAAGCACAACAATTACTCTTTTTCGTTGAAAAATATCGTAGTTTGACCCTGAGTATGCATTAGTATGGGGCAATCACCTGTCAAACTGCTTTAAACTCAAGTAGATAATCTCCCATTAAGCGCAAAATACTGGAATGGTAGAAATGGGTTTTTAGGCTATGAAAGCGACAATTCGGATGAAAGTGAAAGCTGGAGGACATTTCCCATCCTAAACTGCGAAATTCACTTTTTCTGCTGATGGGGATGTGATGGCACGTCGTCACCTCCCTCTCATTTGATAGCTGAATGGACATTTAGGCCGCATTATTGGCGTTCTATTTCGCCCAGAAATCATAGGCTGGGTTTTCTTTTTCATATGCTCTGGACACGCAACCGGACGAAGACTATTTTGTTTTTGTCCGAGACCAGGCACGTTCTACGATAATAATCTGACAGTATGATTCATATGATAGGAATGATTTGGTTCATATCCGATTATTTATACAGATTAAGATTGGGTGATTGGTATAAACGAATTGGCTTCGAGATTGGTTCAACATTCTGCACATTTTTTGCAGTGTTATGAAAAAGCTTTTTTGGCAATATTGCATCAAATTTAGTATTAAAAGAATACATCACAAATATTAATATATTTTCAGTGGCCCCGCACTTCAGAGTCTTTGTTTCATAGTATAAAAAGAAAATCTAATATGCATTTTGAAAGTCACTTTTTGACCGATTACAATCAAAATGAAGTTGAACTACAATTAGTTTAGAATCAAGGTCTTACCAAATTTCATTAATTTCCCTCATTACATTTTTGAGTCGTTGCATTTACATACAAATGACAGTACAAATATTGAGACGGTGAATACTTCGACAGATTTAGTTCAAAAAGTGTCTTCACTTTAAATGATAAATCTTACCGACTTTAAACTTAAATGAGTCATTTATCTAAGTTCTATGTTTTTACATATTTTCAAAATTATAAATCAATGGTCAACCCTTTGAAAGATTTAATTCAAAATTTGAAGAGAATCTACATTTTTAAAATGTATCAAATTTTATTTAGTTTATGTTATGCAATTATGTTCACAGTCAGAGACTTCCAATAAATAGAATTTCTTCAAAATTTTATAAAAATACAAATTCGATTTCAAGGTAAGATACTAAATTTCATCGGCTATCCCAAAGCGAGTAATCGTGTTCAGAACCGGATATGCAAAAGGGCAGTCCTATATGGGAATTCATCAAAATCCTATGTTTGAAGTCCTAGAATGTCGTTCGAGTTCAGTTCGAGTTTTATATCACAAAACCATTTTTGGCTAAGATGAACCACACTCGTGGAATTAAAATATTTGTATCAATTTATAATAAAATCTGAACACTATTGCAGTTAGACATGCAATTTATAATTAAATACATACGATGTTGTTCTTTGTTTGCTCTTTGTACATACCAGAAACACATTTAAGAAAATTGTTAGTTTAATCTTTACTTTTATAAAATCTTGCAGAAACGCAACTGGATTTTTATCATTTTATAAATAAAGAACTAAAAAAATGGGTCAACTCAAACACACAAGTAATTATCAGAATTGGAAATTCTGAATGCGAAGAGAAGTTTACTCCATTATGATTTTTACTTTAAAACTTCCTAAGAAATTGATCAACTGCTATAGTTAAATACATATTTAGTCAACTGCGTTTGCAGCACGATTTAGATAAAAATTAATAAGACATTTTGAATGACAAAGATCTTACCTCAACGATCTTTCATAAGGCTGACTTTCTAAAGTTCCCTCGGTATTTAAAGTGATGAATAACAGGACTTGTAAACAGATAAACGTGGAAAAGAATTTGAGACCTACTAAAACCTACGAAATGACTTCTAGATCCGCAATCCCGTCCGATAACAACCTTATATTTCCGATTTTATGGAATGATAAGACTACTTGATAAAGTTACAGGAATTTGGCTCCTTCATCTTTTGACAGTTGATGAAACCACAAAGAACCGACGCACCGAGATATCTACAACACTCGTGTAATTTCTAAAAATGACCGACACGCGATTTAAAAAAAATCGAGTATTATCTTTTTTTCCTTCAAGTTTTTTTTCAAGCAATATTTACAGGAAAAAAAATTGCCTTTCATGCCTTTTAGTGCATGATTATAATGGATTATTTTGAATAAAAATATTGTAATGAATTATTTTGAATAAAAAGGGAAAAAATTATAGCTTTAAGAGCTATAAATATAAGCACTTCATTTTCATAAATGCAAACTTAAAGCATTTGAATCTAAATCGGTTCAAATTTTAAACGATTACTATAACAGAAAATAAATTATACATTAGTGTTTGCATAAACAAAGGAACAGCATGTTCATAGCTTTTTATAAAAAGTTTGAGAGGTTTACGCATTTACTTTCAAAAAATAAATGTTGATTTTAAAAACTCCACCGTTTGTGAAATTTACAAAAATTGAAGTTATTATCTTAATATTGTTTTATAATAAGAAATTTGTAAATTTATCAAATTCATTCAAGCGATTCGATGTGCATGATAAAATGTATATTTGAAAAAAAAAGCTGGAATATATAGTACACGTATATGCATTTACTATAGAATCAAATGCTCAAGACATTAAGTAGACCATTGTTATACAAAATATCACCAGATATTAACAAAATTGAAACCGTATAAAAATAGTTTCATTTTCACGAATTCGCATATTTATTAAGATATAGAAAAGGAAATGCATATTGCAATCACCTGTGATTCGCTTATGCACTTTGCTAATTTGGGTTTTAACAGTAAATTTTTTTATATATGACATTTCAAGAAAAATAAGTTTTGTATTTTTAATGATTCCTTAATAAAAATAAATTTCTTAAAACTTTAAAAATATTTTTTTGACAAATGAAATTTTAAGAAAATTATTTCCATATGATGAAAATTAGATAAGTAATGCACTAAGCTCATTCTAAAGATTATGAAAAATATATTACTAAAGGAAAATGCCAAGAAAACACGTAGATCTTTAAATTAATATCCATAATCCACCGAGTATCATGAAAATTGTTTTGTAAAAATTGGCAAGAGCACGATTGCGAAACATGTCACGAATCGAAGTTCCACATAAGGGAAGAGTGAAATGCATATTGTTCTGTACTGGAAATATACAGCACCTTTTCCCTCATGCGATCAGAACAGATTGGAGTTCTTGGCATAGTTCGGGCATTCTTCGAACAAAATTATCGGTTGCTGCTTCGGCCTGAGTGATGCTGATTATACTTCGGGTACCGTCAATCAAGGGGGTGTTCGGAAGGAATGACACGATTTGGTGGTCGTTTGTGCTCTCTATAAAGATGGCATTCCTTGAAAGATTGGGATCAGTTAATGACCGAATAGTTCCGATGTTTTATCGTTTAAGTAGATACAAGATGTGTAGACGGCTGATTTAATCAGTAAAATGAATTAGGTTTATATTTAAAATTTGCAATTTTATTTTTATGGTAAATTTTGACAAAATAAGCGAACTATTTTTTTTCATGTATTTTTTCCAGAAAATACCTTGGATAATATTTTTTTCGAAGAATTGCTATAAAATATCAAAAATTCCTTCCACAAAACTCATTACATTTTAAAAAAATTTCAAAGTATTTATAGCATTACAGTTTAACTCTTGGCACTCGACGGGTCGTTACGGCGACGTTGAGTTTTATGCACTATTTAAAGATACGATTCATTTTATTTAAACGATATAATCAAGCCTTCAATGAGATCATAATTTCCAATATTAGTTGCTAATCAAAGTAATCGACTCTTGATCATGAATAAAAAAACAATTATAAACATTTAAAACCCGAAATATGCATGCAACTCAAAGCAGTAGCGGCGCCAGTCTAGTGTGTAAAGGGCTAAAATTGTTGCCCTAGGGTAGGACAAAGTATTCTACAGTACTTCCATAAGCAATTCGATATTCCGAATGCGGGATACTATCGAGGCGATATAACGTTTTGCATTTTAGGTTAAAATTTATCAGTATTTTATAAAACGACGCACTGTTAGCATAGCAATTGTCCATACAAGTTTTTGAGTGGTTTATTGTAAAAATTTATCATTTGTGGTAAATTTGAAACACGAACATGCAACAATTATTCCATTCAAAATCAGTGAGCAGTCTCGATGATTTCATTACACGATATTGAAATTTTACTCGCCCAAAAGCGCAATTCAGATTTTTGTAAAAGTATATAACCAAAACGAATAATGGAGATAGAGAGATAGTAAATCTTAAGTCATGGTAAGTCTGCAAGTGTGAATTCCCCACAGTAGCGGATTTCCAACTCGGCAAACTAGGTAGCTGCCTAGGGCCGCTATACTGTGGGACACCACAAGCAAGGCAATTAAGGATCTTTATTCTCCGTGTCCAGAATTCTACGAATGATAAAATTAGTAGGATAAGTATTTTAGAATATTAACACATTTTTAAATATAATTAGTTTATATGGTTTGCTACATCAGTTATCAGAATATTTTTAAACAAAAAAATTTGCTGCAATAGTATTGCAACTACTTAGGGATAATAGATAAAAATATACATCCATGAAGTTAAAAATATTAGCCTAAGAAATCAACATTAAAAGTGTGTTGACATGCGAAACTATATTGAAAATATTTTTAAGAGAAAAGTCCCATGATGTATATTGCATACTGCCATAAAATAGCCAAAGTTGTCAATACCTCAATTTCTGCGCTTTCATCGTATAATGTTTTGCGATTCATAATGAAAATCTAGACTGAATTTTGGGCTTGCCTTGAACGAGAAAGTTTAAATTTTAATACAGATGTTCCATTTTAGTTGCAAGAAGGCATACAAAGTTTTATTTAAGCCATTGAACTATGAAGTTCGTGACTTATGTACTTGCGAATAAACGGGGAGATAGATGGTCACCCTGTTGATGGATTTGATAAAAAAAAACATTTTAAATTCCTAAGATAAAATAATGCAGCAAATTTTCATTCTGCGTTTATAAGAAATGATTTGCATGCACACGGATAAACATGCTTGCTTTAAATGAATTTCGTCCAAATTTTTTTTGAACTCTACAAAACTGCTTTCAGACAATAAGACAAATTTCATATCTCAAGCTCAATACCCTTGAATTGTTGTGGTTACAAACATAGTTCCAAAAGTATTTTTTTTGATTCCATTAAGTTTAAATGGTAAAGATTAAAATTTGTCAATTACAGCATTGTCTTTGTGTACTCTATATAGGAGAGAAATTTTACAATGTTATATATACTTTCATTAATGCTGTGAGCATCGATACGATTATATTTGATAGTATAAATGTAAACGACTTTTATTCATTTTTTGTACCCCCCCCCTCCTCCCAGTCACAGTAGTCTAAAATTCGAAATGAAAGAATATTATCTTTGGCAACAATTTTAGGGTAGGAGTGGGAGGATAGGATCTTTATTCCCTTGCCACAACACTGCATATATTGAGTAGTATGACAACTGGGAATGCGCAATACTTCCATCCCCACCCACCTATCCACCCCCGATTTGCACACTTTGCGACTACGCATATTTTGCATATAAGGAAAAAACATTTCAAGTATCTCGGAATTAAATGAAATATCGGAACTGAATCAGTTTTTCCGAAGGTAAATTCAAAATTTATTCCAAAAGTGAAAGGGAAGAAAATCAAAACAGTCTCTACAGACGAAAAAGCATATGTCGAAAATAAATAGGATTTCAGAAGAAATAAACATATTCAAATTTCTTAGTATAAATTTTTCAGTAAGCGAGAGATGAATTGTTGCCATGTTCGAAAATTATTTCTCCCGAGACTTCACATATTTTCTGTTCCCAGTTTTACTGAAATGGTAATTCAAAACCTAATCCAGATTGATAGTGGAAGTTGTGCCTCGCGCAAATCTTATTTCTAGCGACTTATATTTTTCAGTTTCAAATAAAGAAT
>JAPMOR010064947.1:0-13168 GCA_026543865.1 Argiope aurantia | reverse complement strand
CACATAGCTGGCTGCGGCATGTTATTGGTAGGCCCCTTTCCTACAAGTGCATTTATATACAGTTCGTCTACAAATAGCTTCAATCTCAAAGCGATATCTTGAATTCTCTAACCGATCACTCCATGGCGTGGTATTTCCTCTATTCTATGCACATTGTGGAAACCCTTCTGCTAACTAGAGTTATTTAATAGGTAAGAGTTGGTCTCATTAATAAGAAACAAAGAGTATTAAATAATTTCGGCATTGGTGTTATTGGATTTAAGCCTCCTAGTCACTGAATGCATGCATCAAAATATTCCAGAATGAAATTTTGAAGATATTCAATTTGTCAGACATTATGTTCCTCCTTTAAAACCATCTCTCCTCCAGCGGGATGGTATGGGGTGCTTTGGGAATTTCCCTTTAAAGTTCCATATCAGATATCTTATTTGTTATTAAAATGATGTATTCATACTTAAGCAGTAAAATAATTTGAGCTAGATCTGACAATGGTAATGTTTTCATAATTGTAGGTGGAATCGCATTAAGGACCACTTCGCCACCTGTTGGGCCTTCACGTAAGTACAATTATTATTGATATTTTCCTTTGCTTAACTATTAAATAAATGACAGCAAAATAATTATTTTTCTCATTACAGATGCACCACAGCCTGGCCCTTCTGAAGCGGTAAGTACGTTTATTCACTTTATACATTTTTCAAACCATTGTAAACCTTTTTTTTAAATTTACATTTGGTTCATTGCTGTGTATGGTCGAAACTTATTTATCATTTCAGTTTAATTTATCAAATTCAGTTCCATCCAGACCACCTTTTTATTTTAAGATTGAATACTGGAATGTTTGCTATCAACATTTTGTATTCTTAACTTCTTTGAACGAAGAGAAAATTATTTAAATGTCAGCCAGAAATTAAAAGAATACGAAAGGCACTTTTCGTTCTTCTGCTGTAAGTGTTGATGCTGACATATTTTCTTAATAAATAACGACATTTCTTGAAACTTCCTGGACACCATTTATCACATTGCTAGTTAAATCTGCTTGCACAAGACAAATTATTTATGTGTATATAGTGAATTGACAGTGAATTCTCTTTCAGCCAGTACAGGCTGCAATCGAGCCATCAAAACCTCTCTCACCCGAACCAAGACAACCACCAACCATTGACTCTCCACCCCAAGAACTCTCTGCAAGCTGTAAGTGAGAAATTTGGTTTTCTGACTTTTCATATTTTTTTTAAAGACAAACCTGATCTGCCAAGTAATTGGAGATCTAATAATGTGTAGGCTACCGAAGACATTTTTATTGTAATGTTTACTTTTTTTTCAAGTTCTGTTAGGGAAAACGTAGCAGTTGTTTAATACAATACAGAATGCTTAAAACTTTGCAGGGCATTGTTTTCATCGAAAATAACTGTTATACTTCTGGGCCCATAACCAAAATGTTATACCACTGGGCCTATAACCAACCGTTATCCTTCTAGGCTCTTAATCAATTCTGTTATACTTTAGGGTAAACTAACCCAAACTTTAGCAAAGCAAGCAGTGAAATTTTTGTGTCGAGAAGGCATTAAGATGAAAACAGTTTCTTAAAAATTACTTTTATTAAAAATCAAGAACAAAGTCAATGTGCTCATAACTGGAGCAATCAAAATAATAAGTTGAATAATAAAAACTTAGATCAACATTACCAGACCTCAGATTCGAACCGTCTAAAATAACTAATCGGCATAGTTAAAATGTTGAAACAACATATTGTTGCATAGCCAACCAGTCGACGCTCTCTATCTTAGAGCTAAAAAAACACATTTCTCATATTCCATATCCTTCTCTTCTCTCAAGACTACGACACGAGCCAAAACCCTGTAAAACACGAGCCGAAATTAAATTAGTCGCTCGATTTGCATTGCGATTGCTGCCAACCACAAAACACGAAACTCGCAAAAATGTCGGGTTCGAATCATCGGTTTGTTTACTTTCATTGAGATTATGGAACGGGATTGGAAAAACACAAGGACCGTCAAATTCGGATCCGAAAATAACTTTCGCATGGTTTTTCTTTAAATGTCTAACAATTACAAAAAACGATTGAAAGTTTAAATTCAACACAGTTATAAATGCTCGTTGTAAGCCCCTCCAAAAATACAAACGATATCAAGATGCGGTGTAGAGGGGCAAACATTGTTGTGGTACAGTTCCCATAAAATAGTATAATAATTTCATATTATCATTATATATCATATCACAAACATTTCATTTAATCAAATACATGTATATCTGCATCTTTGCTTCATACTGGACATGGGACCGCGGTGGCCTGGTGGTAAGGTATCGGCTTCTGAACTGGATTGTTTCAGGCTCCGAACCCGATTCCACTAAAGAACTGTCGTGTAAGCGGGTCTGGTTCACGCTAAATCAGTCGGGGTTAAACGTCCTACCACTGATGTGTTGTGGGAGCTTGGAGAGAGGGTACCTGCTCAAATGTACTCGTCATCTGACTGTAGTTCAAAATGACTAGGTCCATCACAAAATAACCCTAGTGTGATTTTAAAAATGGGACGTTAATATTACTAAACTCACACTAGACATTGAGAAAAAGTCGTGGGATGAGTTACCACACCGCTCCGATATCCTTCACATTTTTGAGGGAAGGAGGCGAGGTCACATTGAACACTTTTAACTTAGTTGAATTTAATCTTTCGAGCGTTAGTTTTAATTACAGATGAACAGTGAAGCTGTACTTTATATTTTAAGAGACCTGCTGAATTGGGATATTAATTTATAAAAACCCTGCAGTATTTCCGAAGTCTTCCGAAGAATCAATCTTGCACAACAATTTTTTTAAGAGAATCGAAATGGAATATTAAGTAAATATTTAAGCGGCTGTTATTCTGGCTTATCTGAAAGAAGAAACATGACGAAATCAAATAATGCATTTCTTGCAAATTTTTAAGATATCTTGAAACTTTTTCGCTACGATTTAATCAAAATTCTAAAGAATAAAACGATGTTATTTTTAACTGACAGCAATTCAGCCAAGGCACATAAAAGGAACTTTTTGAAACCATTATTTCACTCATGGCTTGTTAATTACTTTCTCGTATACGAAGTGTGACGCGAATGTATATAAATGTCAAAAATATTCGAACTCAAGATTTTTACGAATCTCCAAGTTTTACCCCCCCCCCTCCACATCCGCCTGTATATTTGTCTGTGACAAAGATAACTTGCAAAATGCTTTGAGATAATCGGATGAATTTGTACGGTCTTTACACCAAATTTGTTGAATTTGTATGAAATTTTGAGCGAAGTGGGTTTAGAGGATTTGTCTCCCAGCTGTTCGAATGCAAGTTAACACGATATGTGCAAAGCGGAGGAAGCTGGATAGTTAAAATTAGGTGCATCCATTGATCATCTACAGCGCAGCAACCTATCAAATTTTCAGCGAAATCCAAGGAGTTGACTGTTCGTCTCGGAACTTGGCTGTAAATGCGAAGACTCAAACACAACGACTTAAATATATCGAATTTGGTGCGGGATTCTGTGACTACAAGTGCAGTTTTGTGAGATGTTTGATTTCATTCGGTTTGGAAAAACGCGTCGAAAACACAAATTCGAATTTCGGATTCTATTGAGCGCATGGCAGGAATGAATTGCCAAAAAATCTCTTCGAGGATTACACTATAGATTCAGTAAAAATACTAAATGTAAGCCAAATTTTAATCTTTCGTAATTACTGTACACTATTTCTATGCGAAGTGTTATCTGGGATAACACCTGTATTGGAGAGTATGCGAGAAAGTTTTCTTGATCCCACTCTCACCAGCTATACTGTTATGAAAGTTTTAATAACTTTTGTATCAAGCAGTAAGAGTCTATACAATTACATGTACGTTACGGTAAAGTGCCCTTTGATCTGTACATCATGAATACACTGTGTGTAATATATACGATAAAGCTACGTCCTCTGTGTAACGATTTGGTTTGACATCGCCCTAGTTGGCGAAAACGCGTATTAGTATATTTCTTGTGAAAGTACCACCGGATGGCAATCTTGCTTTCAGCATGCCGACTGCATTGACTTAAGACTCATTTCATATAAAATGAATCGCATACCGATGAGTTTAGTATGTTAATCTCGGCTTAAGCATACTAAATTCTATTGTGCCATTCTGTAATATTGAAAGCTACTTAAGAATGGGAATATTTCATGAAGGTTATTTTTCAAGAGATTTCTACCGCTATCTATAGAAGTTGCGAGGCATTAAACCCAATGTATTGGATTTCGATTGATATTTTTGAATAACATTTTTGTTCACATTAATTTAAATTTCCCATTTGAAAATTTTAAGTTCTAAAAAATTTATTTTTTCTTTCCACAGGGGCGACCATTGCCTCCTTGCAGCAGGTATGTAGCAGTTTTACGTACTTCCTTTAATAAAACTTGGAATCATTCCTATTTTTGCTTCTCTGCATACCACAATATTAGCAATAATATTATGTAAATAATAAGCAAAGTTTCGTTTATTTGAAATCAGAAACAAAAGCTTGTTATTCTACTAGTTAAAATGAAAGGAATTCGACAGAAATGTTTAACTGATACTTGTAATTAACATCTCCACCATAAAATCGTTATTTAGCGTCATTTAGCAGGCTTTTATAGTAATTTAAAACAGTATTGATTAGTTTAGTTCATTTTGAAATATCCAAAAATTTTTATCTGGACTGTTAAGTCGAAATTCATATATGTAATAATATTTCAAAATCTAATTTCAACTCTAATTGTCATTATTTTATCTTAATTTATCTCGTATTAAATTAATTCTAAAATGTTCTTATTCCCTGATCCAATTCCATCTTTATTTAATTCAAAACGAGTTCTAAAATTGCTAAAGTCAACAAGTTCCCATACTCCGAATCAAGGGATAAAAAAAAAAAAAAACTATCAATCCAAGCAAATTCTTTTTAAAAGATACCTGGATTTCCTTTTCCTATCCTAAAGAAATCCCTATCAGAATCTCGTAGTATAAATATCGGGAAAATATTTTCTTTCCCTCTTTACGCTCATCTGCTATTGTATCGCTTGTGAAGGAACGCCAGTCCGTTAGTGCTTCTTGTATTTAAATTATGCCTCCGGGGATGGCATAAAAGCGAAGTTTAAAAAGTGAAAGTATCTTTCTGTCTTCGGCCTCTGCTTAAAAAATTATGCGCGCGCACATACACACAAATATATATGGTGGGAGTAGGGTGTATATGTTCGACTTTCACGAAAATGCAAATATCTTATCGTTAATTCATAGAATTCACCAAACTTACTTTTACTTAGTCTTGCTGTGTTTTTGATTTGCTAATACACTGAGCCTTTCAGCACCTGAATAGTCTGGGAAAGCATTTTAATGCAATGCATTGATGGGGTCGGGATTAAGACTCCTATACCATCTCATCAGAGATCAAGGTATTTTCGTAGGATGATGGCCAATACAATCGAAGGATATTTTCAGTTCCCCAACGTTAAACACTATAGGGACAAGAAGTACCATCCATTATCGAGTATTCAGTGCCATTAGCATCTTCGTATAACTTTGTCCGAGGTTCCATAAGTCTCTCAATATATATAAATAGTTAGATTTCTTTCAAATGTGTTGTCATCATGCGAAGAATTATAAACAGAACAGGCAGCAGCTAACCAAACACATAGTTTGATAAATAACAGATAGCAGGGAAATATCTGCAATTTATGAAATGATGGCACAATGTAGACATTTTATATATAAGCTGAGTCTTAATGGAGGCTTAAAAGTTTTCTGTAAACCTTTCAATTCAACTAAAAAAAACGGGTTTTTTCTACTTTAGGAGATTCTGATGTATCGTCAAGAAATTAGATTTTGGCGAGAGAAGTATGAAGAGTCCCAGGACCAGATAACTCGACTGAAAGTATGACATTTTATTTGGCGTTTTGTCATTACTTTTCATTAAATTTTTTTTTTGTAGTTATTCATTGTGGCCTCAAATGTTTTTATTTTATCCCTGTGAAAAGCTTATAATGATTAAAATAGCAAATAATTAAGATGAATTGAATGATTAACACAGCAAATTCCTGAATTGTGGATGGAATTTATTATTCGATGTTATGTGCACTTGTATAACTGATGCTGGGAAAAGTTAGTCATGAGACCTTATTTTTCTGTTTTGATAGAAGCCTATAGCATGAAAACATGTTATCCATGTTTTAAAACAACTTAATTTCTATTTCAGGGTCACATCTTCATAAGGGAAAAGTGCCAAATTAATTTTCTGAGCTTAATAAAATATTTGATTTGCAGAATAACAGGAATTTCCTGAACATAATAACAATTAAATTATTTTTTATTCGTTCAGCACATTGGGGAAATTTTCTCCTGACAACAAATAAGGTCAAGCCTTTTATCTTCGCAACCGGGTTTTTTCCTCCCTTTAATGGGTAAAGATAATTTTTCCGCTTGTCAGAATTTTCACTCTTTAAAGCTGAACTTGGATAAGACAGCAGTGGTACGGGAAGGCTGAGTTACCACTTCACCTGATTTAAAGATCCGTAACAGACACCAAACGATTCGTATGGAGTAGGAATTCTAAATTTACAAAGATTTTGTGGCAGATTTTTTCGCGGAAGTTAAAGATCTTTTAGTTAAAAATGTGTGAAGATATACGAGAGAATATTTGCAGTTAATATACTTAAATTTGATTTGAAGTAAGATATTATGTTATGAAATTTGCATTTTTTATCTGTAAGCTAATGACGTACTATGCTCCAGATTTTTTACTCATTTTTATGCCGGGTTTATATTCGGCCAGTTATAAGGCGGCCAGTAGGCAGCGCACGTGTAAAAAAATTGATTAATTTATATTTGCCACAATTTCACAAGATAAGTTTATGCATTTCGTTCTTGACTATAAATTGCCGTCTTGGTGTCTTTGAAATTTTCTTTTTGACTGTGTATCGTATGAAAATGATGGATATTTGCAGAAAGAAGCATAATTAAATTAAAAAAAGAAATGATAAACATACCTAAATTTGGAAAAACTACAGAAAAAAAAATGGCAAATTAAATGAAGAAAATGCAATCTCGCATCAAAAAGAACAAAAAGCAAAATATGCCGGAATTAATCAGTGAAAAGTGATCAATTTATTCACGCCAAAAAACCCGCCAAATTCTACAAATGCATGTGCAGTAAGAAAAAATAAATAAAAATAAAATGCAAAAAATACAGGCTTCAGGGCAATTAATTCCCACGGACCTATTGCTTCCTATATTTTTTGCAATGAAAAAGTATTAACAGCATAAAATTCAAAAAAATTACCTATTTTTATAATAACAAATATATTTTTAAAGTATTTTATGTGGATTTTATACTATCATATTTCACTGCTGAAATGAAACTTCGCATTGTTGCTAAAAAAATGTCATCCTGCCTTTTCCCCCCACATCGTTCTGATTAAGATACGAAGATTCTGCTTATTTTTGTGTGTTGAGTAGGTTTCGGTATAAAATATGCTTTTATAAATGAAAGATTTTGCGTCCTTGCAATGAAGTTTTCACCTCAGAATCAAGCAATAGCAGAAAATTTGAAAGTGTCTCCACTATAAAATATTACTTTCTCTTGTGATGTAATTATAAGTATATACATGTAGAAAAAAAACTTAGATAAATGCAAAGTATAACAAACAGAACTGATGTAAGATTTTTTAAATAATATAAATTATTTGTCTAACAAAATTTGAACTGCAAAAAAAACAAAACAAAAAAAACTTTAGCTGTGAAAACAGTTGAAATTTTCAGTAATCATTAATCCTGGCGAATCAAATGGTCACCAAAGGTGGCTAATTAGAAATTTTTTTTAGAATGATACTCCAAAATTTAACGATACTTGATCTTAATTTGAATAGGTTCAATTGCTCGGTAATTCTTAGTAATTTAAAGGAAAACTTCAAATTAAATTATATTTTTTTAAGCAACTTCAAGATAAAGTCCTATAGATAGTCACCTACTTTACCAATTGATAATATAGCTTTAAAAGAAAAAACAAATATAGAAGTAGCGTTAAAATATGCTTAAAATAACTCTTCATAAGCAACATTTCATATTTTGTTTTTATCGCAATCAATTTTCGTTAAATTAAGCATTAACTGCAAATAAAAAATTATTTTTTTTTCCATGTAAATCGCATTTTCCTTTATCAGAACCTTCTTAATAGTGAAAAGGCGTTTCTTTTCAGTTTCATTGGAAGTTTGGAAAGGGGGGGTGTCATCCTCGTCATTTAACCGTGGATCAAAATTATGAGGTCGGTCCAAAAATAGAACTTTTTTGCTTTAAAACGGAACATTAATATAAATAAAACTAAATAAAAAATCTGATACGAGCTCGAACGAAATTGGGAAAGCGCATTTCTCACGATTGAATCTCAAATGGATCTTTATGGAAATTCCAACTGTTTATAGTTTTGTTGTAAATCCTATACTGCCGTTGATAAGGAAATATATTTTTATTTCAGCAACATTATTAAAAATACATTAATAATAGTGTAGAAATAAAATACGAATTCTCTGCGTAATCAAGTCAAATATTTAGGCAATCGCAATATTTTGCATTTCAGATTCGAGGAAGCGAAAAAAAAAAACTTATTGATTAATGATATAATACATTGATTTATTATGTTTTTAATAATAAATAGAAAGGGAAAATCCCTCAATTTATGTGCAATTTATTTACGTATTGAGGAAAAAAAATGACTAATGATTAGCTAGAAACAATCTCAGTGAGATGAAATATTTTTCCTCCACACACACACACACAAAAAAAAAAAAGCAAAACAACTTTAGATGCTTCTTACGATTATTTGCGCTTTATAGCACACAGATAAAAAAACTAAATATATATTTTGAAGGCATTTTATCAGCAAATTGAAACCACAATTCGATCCCTATATACAGTAACAAGATCACAACCCAAATTTCATTCATTTAAATCATTGCATTTTGGACTTAATACGCGAAAAGATAGATAAACAGACTATCAATAATAGATTCAAAATTTGATAAGGAATTGTACTTTAGATGCTAAAATTATATACCAAATTTTATTCAACTAGCTTCTCGTTTGACAGATAATATGTTCACTTATATTGACATACAGGCAGACTTTCCGAGAATGGATTTCGTTCAGAATTTGCGGAGTCCTGCAAATTAAATGTAAATGCCACCAATCAAGTTTCATCTGTTCAGTTCAAAGCATTTGAATCGTTTGAAAATAAACAAAACACCTTAAAAGAGCTTTTTGAACAGTTCTACTTATACGGAAAAGTTAAGAAAAATTCCGCAATCTCAATGGACGATCCAGGGTTGCTCATAAGGGGAATAATGACAGCATTTAGTAAAACAATTTATAAAACTGTTATCATTTTGAAAGACACACACACTAAAAAAAAAAAAAAAAAAAAAAACATCCCACCGAATTCTGACATTTTTCTGATTCTATTATTGGTTGTAATGAAATATGCATCTTCATCATTAACTGATTCTTACCTAACTTTTGTGCTGTTGAGTGAATCGCTTTTTATATTGAGTTGCGATTTAATTAGTGAATGCAAAATATCTAGATTGCGAAAATGAATTTTTGATATCAATTTCAATATCTTTTTTAACATTTCTAGAGAGCAGTTGAAGTGGCTGCTGTGAGGAGTCCCCAACAAATGCCAACAACTCCTTCTCGCAAACGTCGAAGCGAGTCGGGAGAAAAAGATAAGCCAGCTAAAAGAATGGCTATAGCACTAAATGGAAACCAGCCATCACCAAGTCGCATTGTGAGTATAGTTTCTGATGCAATTTCATATGTTCAACTAGTTGATTTTTTTTCAAAAGGTGCAATGTTTAAAGCACTTATTAGTATGTAATAAATCTTAAATGGTGTCGATTGTGAGCGAAATTGATATTTAAACAGCATGAAACTTAAATTTTATTTTAACAATCAATTTGTCTGTGCAACTTGTAGATGTCAAATCTGTATGCTAAATTTTACCAATATAGCTCTTGTCGTTTCGTAGTTATTATTTGCCAGCTCGATTGTCCAAATATAGGATTTCAACTAAAGTGGATTTTATTCAAATTTCGATAAGTATTTACAAATTCTGTGTAAAGGTCATACACAAAATTAAAAAAAAAAAAAACTAGATCATCTTTTGAATTCTTTTTGTCAAGACATAACGCCAAAAATTTTTCGAACTAAAACATGGATATTCATCAATCTCTAAATTTGAAAGGTTTTGAAGATTGCAATATTTTTCTGCATATCGCATATCAGAAAGTTAAAAAGAAAACAAGAATAAATACGTGCATTGATTCAGGTCGAGTGCGTTCTAAAGAATAAAAAGGTAGTAAACGAGCCGTTTTTGCATTTTATTTCTTTAATGCTGTATTTCTCTATGCATTCTTTGAAAGGTTCAGACAATGGTGGAGTCCACTTAAAAAAATTTTCTATAAAAAAATGATGTAAAAAAAGGCCTTTAATCTGTGCAGTAAAATAACATTGCTTCAACGGCGAAAGCTTAAAATATGGAAGAGTAGAACAGGGGGAAAAACGGGAATATATTTTCCATTTGGAAAATTCTGCTTTCATTGCGATAAAGGAAATCCAAGATAGACTGCGCTTTTACAATTAATTTGTTTACTGATAAAAAAAATTGAGGAATATTTTATTGATTTTTAATAAATTTTATCAAATGATGACGAAAAGGTAGTATATCCTTCAAACTGGAAATGTACTTTTCTTAAAATCTATATAAACTACATTCACTAAGGGACCATGTGTACATTTAATTTGTAAAATATTTCAAGTTTTTCATTTATAATTCGCAATATTGAAAAATTTACAGATATAAAAATTCAGATAAATCTGTGCAATATTAATAGAAATGCAAAAGGTTTTAGTCGCTGTTTCAGTGCATGGAAAGTCAACCAGTGCCACATTAATTTCCTTCAATTTTTTATTTCAGGCATAAACTCGGTAAATTTAACATGAGAAAGTTAATTTTTTTAATAAATCTTAAGTTTGAAGAAATTCTGGAAAATACAAATTCACACTTCATTACGAAGTAGAAAACTTTCCCTACGAGCTACTTCGCTGGGATTAAAGATTGTAAAAATATTCAATTAATTATTTTATGCAACTTGGTATTTATGATTTCTTCAGCAAATTATTAAATTCAAATTTTCATATTCATACAACTCATATTAGCCTTGCAACGTTCTTTTCATTGTTCTATGCATATCCTTCTTTCTTTTCCGGCTTCCTAAAATTTTAATTTTAGTTTGAAAGAGAAGTGATAACACTTCAACCAATAAAAAAAAACTCGTTTTAAATGAAATCAAACATGTTTGTAAAAACGGCGAATGTAGAAAATAGAATTGTTCAAAAATGGGTTGTGTGTACAACAGATTTTTTTTTTGAAATATGCAATTTCTCAAAGGATTATTCAAAGAAAATTTTTAAATAATCATACAATTCATTTAAATTTTCTAAACAATTTTTAAATAAAAAATTATTGTTTCAGCTTGTTAATGAAATTCTGAAGAAGCTGTGAAGTCTAATTTTTTATTTTGTCAATCAGTCATACACACAATAGATACCTGCAGAATAATTTTCTTAATTTATATAATATCTTAAAAAATGATTTAACAAATTTCTCTGTTTCATCATAAACTTCAGTATTTAGTTTTCTTTTATGATATTTAAATTATATAAATAAAAAATATTTTATTTGTTTTTAATCAGTAATTATACTCATGAAAAAAATCATGAAGTTTAAATTTCATGCAGTCCTTTTGTCCCGAGTAATCATATTCTGCGAAATACTCTTGAAACTTCTGCTTTAAAAAAAAATAAATATTTCTCTCTTCTGCGATTAAATCTGACCAATTTTATAAGTTTTTATTCATGAATATTTGAACAGTCAGCATTTTTTGTAATCACAGGCCAATCACTGTTGAGAAAGCCTGGCAGAAGATTGGCGTAAGGGTTCTAAAAATCGTCACTTTTTATAGAAGACTGATATTATAAAACTTTATCAATTAATCAGTTTTAGTGGCTGATTCGAGTTCAGTTTTTATTTAAAATGATGCCATCTCGGGAATATTTTGTTAAATATGATTCAAAGGACGGAGGATCTATGTAAAAATTTATGTAATTCATCGGAGCATTTATTGACTCAAGTTACAAAAAATATAATTAAGTCCATTTAGACCATTTTGTTAGCAGTTGTATGCTCCAAATTAGCTGATGGACGTTGATTAGAGTGATTATCCTATGTATATATAAAATATGAAATCTTGTTTGCCTTAAATTAAACCGTTTTATAAAATTAATAATATAGATATTGTAAAAGACCATAGCAAACTTTTCCTCCATTTACTTTTTAGAATATTTCATATTTCAAATTTTTGTCACTTCGTGCATACACGTGCTGAAAATTACGCTTTTGTATATTTAATCTTTATTTATATGTATAATAGTTGATTTATTTTGCACCTATGTTATACCAGCCTTTGTCGGCATATATCCCTCACTGTTTATATTCAAGTTCAATCAAGTTCAAATTTTTAATTCGAACTTATGTTAATAGGATGACAACACGTTGATGGAAACTAATTTTTTCACATTGACGCGCTTGTGCAGATTAAATTTTCTTTCTTTTTTGAGAATTTTATTGTTAAAAAAATGGTCAAAATATATTTTTAAAAATTCCTGAAAAATCGAAATTTAATGTCAAGGTGATTGCATTGGTATCATTAAAAAGACAATTATTTGAGCTTTAACTTGGTGCAAAAATCAAAGTTCTGCTGTAATATTTTCGGAAATTATAGCGGATAAAGGCCGAAATTTTGCTTAATTTTTAATTAAAATTCCATTAAAAAATTGTAAAAATCGCTCCGAGATGCACATCCCCGGCCTCCAGGTCATACTCATGCTACACTTGGTAGCTGTAGGTAGAACGTTCTGCCCTGTAGAGCATTTAGAAGTCTTATGTGAACTACAGAATAATTTTCATTATTTATAAAGTATCAAAGAATTATTGAAAATTTCACGGATTCAACGAAAAAAAATCAGATTTCGGTTTTATTTTTAAAAGGATATAAACGTAA
>JAPMOR010064933.1:0-10832 GCA_026543865.1 Argiope aurantia | reverse complement strand
TAATATGATTTCATATTAATGATAAATTAATTTTTATTTAATATATCTTTTTTTTAATAGAACATTATAAATTCAGCTATGCTTGGAACCCTCTACATGTCCCTAGCTCTTTTTTCCCCTTTCGTTCATCAGTCATCAGAAAGCAAAAGTTTTGTTACATATTTGTTTTTCCATCCCTCTATACTTTTCCTTTTTTTCCATCGGCCTCACAAATTGACCTTCTAAGAAAATTATTTTTAAGATGTTTAAATGTGAAATTCACTAAATTTTCTCATTTGTTTATGATTTTAAATTGATTTCTGAAACAATGGTGGCGCATAGGCTAAAATATGGAAATAATTATAGTATCAGGCTGTGTGATTGAATATTGTCTCATATTCATGAGTGTCACACTAAACACAGTTAAATTTAATATTATCAAATGTTAATTATTCAGCCATATAATAATATATTCTAATAAATATATAATATTTGTAGATTTTTTTTTATTTATTATTTTATTGGGCTATTAAGGTATCAAGTAACAATAACTATGAAAATGTTTAGATGGTGGTTTTTTATTAATTGTTATAAATGATGATCTATTGTAAATAAGTATAGTCTTATCCTTTTACGATTTAATTTGCTTCTGTCTTCTGTGCCTCCCCCCCCCCTTTTTTTTTAAGATTATCATATATTTACTATTTTTCAAGATTTCTTCAAGTAATTTTTGAAAATTTAGAATTTGACAATTATTTGCAGTGTATTTCAGCATTGCACATAATTTTTTGCCTTTGACAACATTTGCCATTCAAAATCAGGCGTCTATGGTGTCAAATGGTAATACTGATGATAAAATTATAATTTTTTTTACATTGATCTCCAGATAAACATTAGGAATTGAAAATGGCAATAAAATTCTTATAATTTTTCAAATTATTTTATATTTGTTGAAAGACAGTTAATCATGTTAAGAGTATTTATCCTAAAGAATGTGAGGTATGCTTAAAATCTTATTCCTCAAGACCCTCATTTGCAAATCATGTAAAATGCTGTAAATCAAAGGTTTTAATATTTAACTCTGCCAAAAAGCAATTGTAATAATTTATTGGAGGCTAGTGTTAGTACTCAAGCAGAAATTGTAAAAAAGCGCAAATTATGTTTAGAGCCAGTCAAGACAACATTAGATAATCAATAACTGATAAATGTGAAAATTCAGGCCTGTTGTGTCGAGAGCTTGGTCAATTTTATAGCAGTAATGAACACACAAAAAATTTGTACCAGTAAAAAGAAGCATGAATCGTATTTTTGTACATAATGTCATAAAGCTTATTTTAGTGTGTGGAATTTAAATAAAGTTGTGCATGATATTAAAAATATCGACTTATTCTTTCAATTCTATTACAAGTTTTAAAATTTGGTTAGAATCTGAAACTATTGGTACTCATATTTATTTTTAAAAAATCAGCTGATTAAAAAATATGCTGTGAGAAAACATTCTATTATTATTCATGTAAATTTTTTCATCCGTCATATCAGTCAAGGATTAATTCGAGGGCAGAATGAAATGGTGAATGTAAAAATAAAAAGGGGATAATTCCTTTCAGTATGAGTTGTCCCGTTAAGATTTGCATATGTGAACAGAAGAATTTGCAATTTCATGTGATTTAATTAAATCTTACTTATTACTTTCTTTTCCCATTGCAAAAATTGTAAGTTTATTTCATGGTGATGTAGGATGTCGAGATAATAGAAATTTTTTTCCTCAAAGGGAAGCTTTCATATCTTGTAAAACTATACAGAATTATTTAAGCCAGCCAATAATGCCATGTCTGTTTCTTGTATAGTAGAGGAATTAAGGGAAGAGCCATACAATCCTATTTTAATTTCAAAGTCAAAAAAAAAAATTTGTGGCCCTGCACATTTAGATAATTTGCCAAATTATGAAAGTTCTTTTGCATTATGTTTACAGACTAAAGCACAAAAGGATATCTTAGTTAAGCATTCAGATAAAATTCTTTGTATTGATGCAACTCATGGCACAAACTTTTGACTTTTATCTTCTTTCTCCCCATGTTCAGGATGAGTATGGTCAAGGTTATGCAGTTGCACTTTTTATCACTAATGATTTAGATTACCATACCTTAATTGCTTTATTTTCAAGTTTACATTGTCAGATTCCTGATCTGAATGTGAATACTGTAATGACAGATGATTATGGTTATTCCTTTAAAGCATTTAATTTTGTATTTCGTTCAAATATAAAACATCTATTATCATGTTTTTTCGTGCTTGGAAAAGGGAGTTAACTTCAAAAGTAAGTTCACTAAAACTGTTTAAGTGAAACATGACAGGCCTGTAAAGATTCAGAATATAGATGTCATTGACAATCATTGGGATGTTAAATCTCAGTCTGTAAAATTAAAGATATATGTAGTAAGGAAAATTGCAGATGCTTGTGTTTCATTGCAGCTTTAAATGTTCAAATATTAATTGTACGGCATTGTGCAGTCATTTGTATCATTGCTCTTGCGAAGACTGCAGCAACTTGTGTAAGCACATACATAAAGTTCATTTAATGTCTTAGAAACCTAATATGTACACAGCTGATGATTTTCATAAATTTGATGAAGAAAAATTTTACAATTAATTCTGATATTTTAAGTGAAACATTAAATCCCAACATGTTATCTACCGAGAAGTGTGTATCAAATGAGGCAGAGTTCAAAAAGTTATGTTCGGAAATATTAGAATTAATAGAAATTCCTCAAATTAAAGAAATCATGTTAAATAATGTAGTTATTTGTTTGAATAATTTAGTAGCTGGTATGCATGGGGTTTTGAATCTTAAAATTAATCAGGCTTCTGTTGCACCTAATGAAAAAATTAATCCTCAGATTAAGTTTTCTAAATCTTCTCATAGAAAAAGGAAGGAATTGCTTGGCCAATGAAAATTGCAATAAGAAGCAAAAATTTAAATTCTTGATGAACCTAATAATGTTTTTGAACAAGAGGCAGATATAAAATCCTTTTATGTTAAAAATTCTTTATGTGTTAATCTTGGTGCGTTTCATAGATTTAATAAGTTTAATGTCACAAATCCTACTGCTACAATATTAACTAATTAATAATATTGATCTTTCATTTTATATGTTAAAATCTTTCGATCCATATGTTACTATCAAAGAAGAAAAATATCTTCAATCAATATCCTCAAAGTTTGGCTATATGATTCAGTTATTGATGCATTTAATTTTGTATTAACTAGAAGATTCACAAATTTCTAAGCTATAGAATCTTTACACTGTCTTTTGATTTTTAGTCAAAAAAAAAAAAAAAAAAAAAAAAAACAATCTTCAATTTCCTTCGATTTGAGAAATAGTAAATTTTGATTTTCTAATAATTCCTGTAAATGTAAATTCACTGGACATTAATTATAGCTGATTTGAAAAATAAAATATTTGAGTATTTTGACCCATTTTGTTATAAGCCAGATAAGGATACCTCAACATTACTAAACTGTTGGCGTGTAGTGTTAAATGATTCGCTCATTTCAAATAGCCACTGGCAGATTGTTTTACCACGTCATGTAAAACAAATAGAAGATTTTAATTGTATTGTCTATATTATTTACTATATGTATCAAAAATTAAACAATTTATCATTGACTGAAAATTTCAATATAGTTGCTTTTAGAGCATTAATGTTTGTACCAATCACTGCAGGCTTAAATTTTTAAAATGCTATTTCTGTTTTGAATGCTCATTTACAGCATTGTATGCTCACTACATTTCTTTAAGTAATTAAAAATAATGGAAATTGGAATGTACACAATTAATATTTTAAACTTTAAATTAATAAAATTCCCAATGGTTAGGTTTAGGTGATTGTCCAGACATTTTCTGGCTTTCACTTAAGCTTTTAACTTTTAGGAAAAATCTTTGTTTGTTTCAGTAACAATCAAATGCAAATTAGCAGTGTTGCATTGATGTGAGAATGGTGAACGCAACTTCCTAGTAAGTATATGGAATTTTAATCTGTAATATAAATTGAAAGACAATATTTGAATTCTAGATATTGAAGTGTGTACTTTTTTATGTGCTTCAAGAGTTGGAAAAATTGTTAAGTATTCATGTTGTTGCTTGCATTATTAAAAATCTCATTTTATTTATTTTGTCTTCTAATAAAGGAATAACATTCCCAATGGTTGGGTTTAGGTGATTGTCTAGATATTTTCAGGCTTTCTCTTAATCTTTTAACTTTTAGGAAAGTTCCTTTTAAGTGTTTCAGATTCAGCTGAAGTAATCAATTGTGCATTGAAATTGAAATGGAGAGCCAATTTTCATGAATGTTCAAGAACCTTTTTAAATGTGGAAAGCTTTATTTAATGTAAGCTGAAATGTACTGCAAATTTTTTTGAGTAATCGGAAATGAAAATTCAATTTAAGTGGTTTTCATTTGCATCTGAAATAATCCTCTAATAGGAATTGAAAATGTAATCATTTTTTATTGAAATTGTTACATTTTCTTGTTACTTATAAACTTATTAATTAACAGCCAACTTAAAAGCCGTATTCACTTTCTTTATCTTATTTCTACATATTTTGTTGTTGTTATTGTTGTCTTTGAGTTTGGCAATAACCTTTAAATATTACAACACCAAAAAATAATTGTTTTCAATTTTTATTCAGTTTTTAAATAATTTAAACATGTGTTTCAATAATATGTTTGTATACATACATACACACACAAAACATATAACATGCAAAAATGCATTATGCTTGTATGAAGGGGAAAAAAATGATCTTTCAATGTTTTGCTATCATGTTAACAAAAGCTCAAATTAATAGACTACAAAAAACTAAAACTAATAGGTTCACGAAAAAATTAAATCTAGGAAAATATAATTCTTAACAAGTATCTATGAAATAAAATATGAAACATGATATTATTTAGAAGAACAATTACAAGAAAAGGATTTCTGCAACTTAAAATACCTTTTATTTATTCGATAGTTATAGTCAGCTCAATGCCTTTAGAGTTTTCTTTGACCTATCAATACTTATGATTGCAATATAAATATTTACTGATATATATATAAACTGAGATTTTATGATTTGAAATGAAAATGTTAGTTATTAATAAAAATAATTTTAGAACTCTATATATTGATCAGAATTTTATCATTGTAAAATCAAGCACATCTAAATAAAGTATAAATGCCAAAAGCTGCGATTTTATTAATCTAAGTTTCGTATAGATATATAGCCAATAAAAAAATCATGTTTGAATTTAAAATTATCAACCTTATTAGATGTCTTTGCCAACATGGCTGGTTTTTCAGGATATTGATGGTACTTGTTAAGTGAAGTGAGGTGAAGAGATTGTGCTTTGAAATGAAGTGAGTTCTCTTCTGTTTTTGTGAGTGGGAATAAAGTTGAGTGTTCGTGCGTGTGAGTTTTTTGAGTTATTTTTGAGTTTTATGAGTTTTACCACTGAGCTATCAACATCTGGTCCGTCGAAGCGGAGTAATTAAGTAAATTATGCGACTGAGATTCATTTGAGAAGAAATGTTTAAGAATTGCATAAAAGAAGACCTCAAGCAGGTCGCAGAGGAGTTCTGCGACAATGTGCCGTCAAATGCAAAGGTAAGCGAACTAAAAGAGCTTATTTTAAAATCCAAAGCATATGAAAATGATAAAGATTTTGTATTGGACTATGTTAATAGTATCGTGAGTGAAAGAAAGTCTCACGAAGAGACAAGTATGAGAACTCTTGAAATTGAGAAAATTAAAATGGAACGAATAAAACTCGAATTGGAATTGTCGAAAACCCACTCGAGCTGTAATAGCAGCAAAAGTTTAGATGAAACAGAGAGTGATAGGCACAGTTGCTCATTGGATGTTTTAATTAAAAGTATTAAAACCTTAACAATTAATGTTCCTGGGAAGCCAGAATCGTGGGGATTCTTTTTTTCGTCTCTAGAAAGAGCCTTCGTTACGAAAAATGTGCCTGATAATCTAAAAGCAGAAATCCTTTTAAATTTACTGGGTGAGCGTGCATCTAATATTATTGTTTACATAAAGGATGACGAAATAAATAATTACGAGGTAGTGAAATCGATAGTTCTGAGAGAGTTTGAACCCACTGCCCAAGCTTGTTTGGAAAATTTCAGGAAGGCGCAGCGTATAAATGAATCACATGTGCAATTTGCCTCGCGGCTTTCTACAAATTTAGAGTACTATTTAAAATTAAGAAAAGTTACCGAGTTTGAAACTCTAAAGCAATTGATTGTTTCGGATAAGATATTCCAAACTTTGGATAAAGAAACAGCAGCGCATATAAGTATAAAACAAGGAGAGAGTTGGTTCGCGCCAACGGAGCTTGCAAAACAATGTGATTTGTTTTTTACTTCTCGTGGAAAACCTTTAAACGAAAGTAATTTTGTTAGAGGTTACAAAAATACTACTAAAGTATTTCTATCGGATTCAAAACCTGCAAAAGATGCATCTAAAGTATTCTTATCGGATGTTAGGACTGCAAATTGTGCATTTTGTAATGAAGCCCATTTTTTGGCTAACTGCCAGTCTTACTTAAAATTAAGTGTACAGGAAAGGGTAGAATTTGTAAAAAATAAGAAGTTATGCTTTTGTTGTTTGAACCCGCATCTAGTTTCAAATTGCAGATCAAAGATTAATTGCTTTTGCAGGCGGCGTCATCATAAGTCTTTGCATTTTCCAAGAATTAATACTGCGGAGAGCGAAAAAGAATCATTTTCATCGATAAGAAATAAAAACTCAAAGGGTGTGGCTTTAACGATCGATTCTAACCAAACTGCTGACTCAGCAACCTTGAACGCGAACGCGGAAGAGTTCGTCTATAACGAGAAAATATTTATGAGTAGTTTTTCAAATAAAAAGAATACGGTGTTGCTTTCAACTGCAGTATGTTATTTAATGGATGAGGCAGGAAATAAATACAAAGTTAAATGTTTGCTGGATGTGGGAAGTGAATCAAATTTTTTATCTAGTGATTTAACTGAGCTTTTGCGTTTAAAACGAGAAAGAGCTAATGTTCTAGTTTCAGGAATTAATGATATATCCTTGACAATAAAATTCAGAGTGAATGCATCTATTTGTAATGAGGATAACAGTTTTATCAAAAATTTAGATTTTCTTGTAGTCCCAAGAATTTCTACTGGTAAAACTCCTTCTAATGCTATTGACATTTCAGGACTAGATTTTTCTAACGTAAATTTGGCTGACAACAATTTTAATCTACCCGAGAAAGCTCAAATGTTACTTGGAGCCGAGATTTTTTATGAGCTGTTAAGACCAGGCCAAATTCGCATTAATAATTCTAATCTTGTTCTTCAAAACACTGTTTTTGGTTTTGTAGTATCGGGAAAAATTCCTACAGAAGGAAAGAATAGGATTCATTGTGGACTTATAAGGGACGAAACTAATTTAGACAAAACACTTAGAAAATTTTGGGAAATCGAGAGTCTTGAGACTGAAAAGCCTCAAAATAAAGAAACATTAATTTGTGAAGAACATTTCGCAAAAACTTTCACACGAGATGAATCTGGTAGATACGTTGTTAAAATGCCTTTGAAAGAAGATCCGGTTACTTTGGGAAGTTCCAGACAGATTGCATCTAAAAAACTAAATTCCTTATGGAATCGATTAGCAAAAGAGCCCGAGTATTTAAAGTTATATTCGGATTTTTTGAAAGAATATCAGCAGTTGGGTCATATGATTGAAATCCATGAAAATGAGGAAGAAAAGGGATCATATTACATTCCCCACCTTGGAGTGTACAGAGGATTGGAGAAAAGTAAGTCAACACCCTTAAGAGTTGTATTCAATGCTTCTTCGTTAACCCCTGAGGGGAAATCTTTGAATTCTATACAATACAATGGGGGCGTCATTCAAGAGGATTTGCTTTCAATTATGTTACGATTTAGAAAACACAGTTTTGCCTTCACTGCCGATATAAAGAAAATGTATCGAGCAATTGCAATTCATCCTGATCAAAGAAAGCTACAAAGAATATTGTGGAAGGAAAGCCTTCATGAACCTATAAAAACTTTCGAGTTGACTACAGTAACATACGTAACAACCAGTGCGCCTTTTCTGGCAATGAGAACCCTGAGACAACTTGCGCTTGATGAGGGAAAGAGATATCCTGCAGCGGCAGTAGTGTTAGAGAATGATTTTTATATGGACGATGTACTTTCCGGATCTGATTGTATAGAATCTGCAAAAGCGCTCCAACGAGAGTTGATTGAGATATTGGGTAGAGGAGGGATGGTTTTACATAAATGGTGCAGTAACAACGCAGAGCTTGCAGTAAATAGCGAATCATATCCATGCTCTTATGCAGAAGAAACCAAAACGCTGGGTGTTATTTGGAAATCAAGAGAAGACTGTTTTGCCTTCAAGGTGTCGAGTGAAGATATAGGTGTGACAAAACGCCAAGTTTTGTCAACCATAGCTCGTATATTCGATCCACTCGGTATTTTGGGTCCAATGGTTGCAAGAGCAAAAATATTTTTGCAACGGCTATGGCTACTAGAGTTAAACTGGGACGATCATCTACCTACAAAGGAAAAGGACGAGTGGTTACGATTTTCATCAGCCCTTCAATTTATCAATAGTGTTAGAGTAGAAAGGTGTATATTACTACTGAGCCCAGTTTTAATTGAAATACATGGCTTTGCAGATGCGAGTGAAGTCGCTTATGGAGCAGTGCTTTACTGCAAATCACAGTCAAAGACTGGTGAAGTGTCTGTAAAATTGGTTGCTAGTAAGTCCAGAGTGTCACCCTTAAAACGTCTGACAATTCCAAAATTGGAACTTTGTGCAGCAGTTCTACTTTCTAAATTAGTGGTTAAAGTGATTTCCGCCCTGAAACTTAATATAACCAACACTTATTTGTGGTCCGACTCCATGATTGTTCTATGTTGGCTGCAAAAAGAACCTTGTCACTTAAAAACCTTTGTGGCAAACCGAGTTGCATCAATACAGGCAGCAACCAAGGTGAACCAGTGGAGACATGTATCTTCTCACAATAACCCAGCTGATTTGATCTCGAGAGGTGTGGATCCTGACAAACTGTCTGAGAACTCTTTGTGGTGGAATGGTCCTGAGTTCCTGACCGGTAGAGACTATCCAGAGAGGGAAATCCCATCAGCCACTTTCCAGAATGATTTTTCTGATGAACTGGCCTTCACTAACTCCAGTGACTCTAATTGTTTTTCTGTGTTTAATAGTGATGCTTGTGATCTTGTTCATAGTTTGATCAATTTCAACGGTGTAATATTTAATATTTTACTGTAATTTATAATGTTTAAAATTTTATTGCAATTTAATATTTTATTGTATTTTAATGAAATTTGTTCTTTGTGTGAGATGATTAACAATTAGTTGAATGTGAACATGTCAACGGGCGGCGGAATGTTAAGTGAAGTGAGGTGAAGAGATTGTGCTTTGAAATGAAGTGAGTTCTCTTCTGTTTTTGTGAGTGGGAATAAAGTTGAGTGTTCGTGCGTGTGAGTTTTTAGTGAGTTATTTTTGAGTTTTATCAGTTTTACCACTGAGCTATCAACAGTACTTAATTTCAATTCTGTCCCAAATTTGACACTGCAGGTCAAATGATGTGGCCTGTAGAGAGTCAACACACATACATTCATCTTTATTATTATTATAATAGAGATAATTTTTTTAAAAAATGGATTAGAAGTGATATATCTTGTGCTTTCTCCATTTCTGACAGGAAAATAATTTTAGTTATATGTAAATTTATAATATATTAAATGAAAAAAAAAATGTTTACTTGAGATCAAATGATACTTTGTTATATATTATAAAAAAAATATCAAAAAAATTATTTTTATGATTATTTGAGGTGTTTTTTTTTTAATTTAAAATAAAAATATACTTTATTTAAAGATTTGTATCAGTATATGTTTTGTTATTTGAAGTATACAAGGAAAATTGACAAAAAAATCATTGTTATTGAATGGTTTTAGAAATTTGAGTGTAAAAATGAGAACAAATTATTCATTTTTAAGCCATCACATATCTTATTCCTGAAAACAAAAGTCTGAGCCACAGTAAATATGTTAATAGTCCAGTAGCCCTAACAGTATATAATAAAATTGTAAATAATACATTTTTACTGTAATTTTTTAAATTTATAATTAGACTATGTAACAGATCAAGTTCAGTAGAAACTGCATGGTATCAAAAATATAGAAGGGGAAAAAACATTTTAAGACTTAGAGTTGTATATGGAACAAGTTTTAGGATTTAAAACCGTTGAAATTATAGTTTTATTCATTTCTTGAAAATTTTCCATAGATATAGAATGCATATTTCCCAGACAGATTTGAAAATTGAACTATAAGATTATTTCCCTCTTTTGAAGTAATTTTAGATATGAGCAATTATTTTCACATGACATGAAATAGGTTCACTGCCAGATACAGAATTACTGATATTCACCTTGTATAATTTTGAAATTAATACTATTGACAACATATTTCCTGAAATAGGAAGGAGGGTAATTGAAGATGCCTCGTGCAAAGAAGGAAGCATTGATATCAGTCTGTCTTTCTTCTTTTATATGACATTTTATTCGGCCAATATCTCCAGAAAGAAAAACGTTTTGTTGTTGTTGTCTACTGTATAAACCTTGTTTAAAATGAGTTTGATATCTTTGCTATAAAGAATGAGAGGAATTTATGAAAGAGTTAATCACATTAAAATGCAATTTGAACAAGATTTTGTATATATATTTAATATAAATTATTGAAACCATGAATCAAGAATCCTTTTAATTAAATAAAT
>JAPMOR010064929.1:171082-241028 GCA_026543865.1 Argiope aurantia | reverse complement strand
AAAAAAAAAAGAGTACAAAACCAGACTAATTATAATATAATGAATTTATATCTGAAATTTATCAGAGAAATATGTCTTAAGTATCATTGATATTTAATATGTTTATTTGTGCATTAATAAAATAAATTTCTCGGTTTTAACAATATATTCTTGCATGATTATTTGCAGAAGATTTGATGCATTGTATAATTTATATTTCAACAATAGTATAAATATAAGAATTATGGTATCACTAACAGATAATGAATCAATGAATATTTATTCAGTTTTTAATTATGTTCGACTAAAAATTATTGCATGATTATTAAAAAAAATGTTTAAAGGTATCTGTGTATTTTTCTTTCCAAATTAATTAATATTTCTTTTAATTTGGACTCCAATTAAATATAGAAATAACTAAAAAAAATTATACAAGTAATATAATAAATGAGTTTTTTTATAGTTCTGTTTTATGGATTAGATAATACAAAGATATTTACATAAATACTATTGATGACTTATAACTCCACACATTATTTGGTTAAATACTGCATACCATATTTTGGCTCGTGCATTAAAATTATACCAAATAATCGAGTGAATCTGTAGAATTACATCTTTCAACAATTGAGAACTTGGTATTAGCTCAATTATAGTCAATAGATATTTTTAAGAAACTTAATAATGATGTTCTATATAGTATCTATTGCAATCAACTTTTTTATTATCATTATGGAATATAGCATAAGAAATGAAATACTTTTTTAACTTAATTTACACACAAATCTTAATTTTTCAGGGAATTTTTTTTATTCGATAGTAATTTAATTTTTTTATTGGTTTACTGTATCTAATTATTAAAAAATTTAGTATTGCAGCTGTATTAGAAACAAAGCATATATTTCATAAACTTATTTGTGATACTTGACATTTTGAGACTGAATCAACTTATGTAATAAAATATATTAAAAGTCTATAATGAAAATAGCTATTACAATTATTTTTATTAGTATATATACAAAAATATGTTCTTTTCTAGGAACAGAAATATACTTCTATAATTTTATATTATTACTTGATAAAAAAAATGAACACACAGTAAGGTTGAATGAACACACAGTTGTAGAAAATCCGGAAAGTCAAGGAAACAAAGTAAATACGAGTGAAAGTATTTTGATTAAAACTTGTTTTAAATATTTATATACCAGCTGATATTTTGTGAGATGGGTTAAGAAAATTATACATTTATTTTCATTCGGTTTGCTTGGAAATCATTACCGAAACCAAGGTATGAATGGCTGCTAAGAGACTACTAAAGTAAAGTACTCTCAGTTAA
Organism: Argiope aurantia; assembly: GCA_026543865.1. Classification (NCBI taxonomy): domain Eukaryota; kingdom Metazoa; phylum Arthropoda; class Arachnida; order Araneae; family Araneidae; genus Argiope; species Argiope aurantia. The sequence continues at coordinate 239,713 of JAPMOR010064929.1, read as the reverse complement.
CAAAGGAACGATTGAGCATGCTTACCTATAGATATAGGATAAATATTTATTCACATAAAATATAGGGATGTTACAAAGAAAAGAATAAGAATATTTAAAGATTGGTATCCTCAGGACTTCGCTTAACTGAATACTTACTGTTCACACGCTTTTCTCCATCCCGTCTGATCACGTGACTCAATGTAATCATGTGACTCGATGTAATCACGTGACGCAATGTGTTGATGTATATTTTTCTCTGTTCTATGTTGTGTTGTAATAAATGTGTGTGTCTAACATGGCGTTGTTATTTTGAGGAGTTATATAATAGAGATAGTTAACAAAATGAATGTGGTGTGAGGAGAAAATAATATGGTCCGTCGATATGTTGTGTGAGAAGTTAACACTTACTAAACAGTTCTTTTGATAATTGGTTAGAAATAAAAACAAAAATAGCAACTACAATCTGCTGTTTATTTACTGAATTATATATGTCTCATAATTTATAAAAATGATAATGTAAAACATTTACATATGAATATTTCACTGAGTTAGTCCAACAAACATTGACACTGCATAATATAAGAGGTCTTGGATGTAGATTTTACTAAATAACTTTCAAAAATCAAATTGTTTAGCATGTAACTAAATTGAAATACTAATATGAAATTTTTATATGTCTATTGAATTGTTATAATTTAGCGTGCAAAATGTTAATGAATGGAATTAATACTATCGAGCAATGAATATAGATGCATATTAAATGAACAAACTACATACAAAAATGCTACACAAAATTGTATACTTTATGAAGAATAAGACAATGGATAATATAAAAAAATATTTTATTTGAAAAATATGACTACCATAATTACAATCTGAGAATCAAAAATCAATAAAATACCGAAAGATGCATGAAGGAATTATTTATCTAAGTAGTTTGAACACTATTATATTTCTCACAAATCATAGTCTGTTAATTTTTATAATTAAAAATCATTATAATTATTGTAACTTAAAATTAGCAATAGCAGAATATAACTTATTTTTTCAGTTGATGGTAACATATAAAGACAAATAGAAATGTTGAGCTCAGAAATTATTAAAAAAAATAGACATAAGCTGTTCTGGTTGTGTCAAGAGAAATATAATCATTAGCAGAATATTTCTCTCTGACTACAAAAATATTGCATTCATACAATCATATAAAGTCTTAAAAGCCCCCCTCCCCCCTTTTTTTTGCATAAACAGTGCACACATAAGTAAATCACCTGCTTTGAAGATGTATCAATGAAAACATTCGTTGGGCAAAAAATACTTTTAAATAATTTCAAGATTCATTAATATCAGGAAATTCAGAACCATCTAAAAACAGCAATAGAAGTAATAATATAAAAAAAGTGGAAAACAAGTAAAAGCCACCTGAAGAAAATAAATAGTCTAAAATTTTTCGTTTCTACTAAACGATTAACACTATGTCATTTTTCTCCAGCATTCGTTGTAGTGAAATAATACACAAAGGAACACTTATAAAAGATGAAAAGGAATTTGTATTAAATATCCATTAAATAAGTAGAAAGATTAGTGAAAAATATGTTTTAAGCTAACATGTCGACACATCGTTTGGAAAAAAATACCATTCCTTCCCAAACCACAGGGAAAAGCGTTGTGGCTTTGTAATACAACTCAACATATAAATGACAACGCTTATCCCTTGGTGCCCCTCTCACTCAAATAGTCCTACCTATGAAAAGTACGGTTTGCGGTGGATTCGTCCTTCCCATAGGGATAAACGTTGTGATTGAGACGCTAGTTAGGGATAGACATTGCGATTGAGACGCTAGTATGTAGTTGTGGCAAACTGTTTACATGAGAGAGCCGCGCGGAAATAAGCAGTTGTTAGATTTGGCAATATGAAAGGTAAATAAATTAGCGATATTCAGACCATCCACAGTAACGAAAGTATCTCTTATATTATAATTTAAGATTTTAATTGTTGCTACAACCAATGGGACAGTTCTAGAGACGGGTACCATTTTGCGCCAAATTTTTCTCGCCAAGCCCCGCGGACGCTGTAATCTTTAGAATTGTATATCTCAATGTTATGACTATTTGCCAGAAATTTTTTTTGAAGATAACAGAGTTCATGGGGCTATGGCAGGAGAAAAATTTGGCATGAATAATAATAAAAAAAAAGAATTATAAATAATTAAACAATGTGATTGATTTAATAGGTTAAGTTTATACCTATATTTTATCTTTTGAATATAAACTTATTTATGCAGAATATATATTGACACAACATTAATGTTTTTTCAAATAATATCTGCTTATGATGAATAATATAGTTGCTGAAATCAGTTTACAACATCCAGAGTTGAAGAACTAAAGTAAAATAATTGAAGGATTAAATAAATTATACTACTTATCGTTTGTAAATTTTAAATATTCATTCTATTCAATTTTTTTGCTTTGTCCAAATGTCAACAATTTTGTAATGTTGGTTATTTTTTAACCCTTGATTGTTTAACTTTGCCCACATTTAACTATAAATATCCACAAATAATTGCTGTCTTTAATTAAAATGATAGAATGGAAATCTTTTCTTACATATCAGAAAATAAAGTTGCATTTGACTTTTGCCTGTCTGCCTACCCTCCACCCCCCAATATTTAAAAAATATTATAATGTTTGCTTTCAAAAAATTTTGTTGCAATCTAATTTTGATATGTTGAAATGTGCAATACTTGATGTTTAAAAAAAAAAGTTTCATTTGAGTTTTAAAGAAAAATCCATTCTGTCGTGATTCTTCTCTCATTCTTTCTCTATTATGTCAAATAATTGAAACATGGATTTGTAAACTTAATAAAGAGTAATTCTTTATTAAATTTTGAGAATTTTACTTTGAGAATTTTGGTTAAAAAGTTACATTATTCATAAAAATTGATTTTCAGTATTGTTAATACATTTTTACCATTTGTGCATAAAAATAGAATTTTATTATTTATTTACTGTCAAAAATATGTTAGCTATATTTATATAGTATATTTAGATACACAATTATTATGTAAGGAAAGAATAAAAAAAAATGTGTGCCTAAAAACAGTACAAAAGAAATTGTTTATTTTTATTATTAAATAGACCTTTTCAAAAGCATTATATTTGAAGATTTATCTATTTTTGCTTATATAATATGTCCATTAAACTTTTTTCTTTCTATTTTGCTTCATAATTAATAATCTAATATCTTCATCTATGACTTGATTTAAAGGCTGTATTGTCATGAGCTAACTATCATTTTGCTGCAATAAAAACAAATTAATTATAATCTTCCATTAATTTTCTTAAACAATAGGAAATGTGCAAAATCAACTATATCAAAACTATATCAAAATCAATTCAAATCTGATTGGTTGATAATTAGATCACCGACAACCCCCCCATTCTCTTACGACTCTTAACAGGGTTGCCATACATTGGAGTCGTAGAGGGGTTGCCATATTGGTAACTTTAGCTTTAAAATTTGGCGCCAAACTTGGCGGTACCCGTCTCTAGGATTTAGCCCAATTTCAGAAATAAAATCTTAAATTATAATATAAGAGATGCTGCAAGAACCAAACTGCAGAAACAAAAGTTTTGCCATATTTTAGGTATTTCATTTTTCAGCTCTTAGAATGGAAAGGAAGTTTAGTAAACTGATATTGTATAAATTACCCACTGACTCCCGATATATCAATTGATGAAAAACTGCAAATTTTGGAAAATATTATAACTAATATAATAAGATTCAAAATTATGAGAGAAGCTCTCATAAATATTCATTTAAATATATTAAATCTTGAAATTTAAAATATTTATTCATATATTTTAAATTTCATGAAAATATGGTCTTCAACAAACAACAAAGTGGTGGGGCTTTTGCTGAAGAATGATGGTAATTGGTTGGTAAATATCATCAAAGTATAAGTATTTTCTTGACCTGATGCCACCCTGAAAATGATTTCAATGAGTCAAGTAACAGGAGTAAATGCAGAAAAATTAAAGAACTAGGGTAGCAGGAAATGAATTGCAGAGTTGCTATAAACCTAATAAAACCTGTGATGATTAAAAAAACAGACAAATTCTAAAAATAAGATACTTTAAATATTTTTTTGCCTTTAATTTAATGAATTGTATATTTTAAGTGGATTGATGTGTTTCACTAATGTTAAAAAGGTTATTTAAAGATGTAAATTTCTTTTCTCTCTTTCTTAAATTTTTGTTAAATTTAATTTTTTGATTAAAAATTTTTGGTGATCCAGGAGCATAAAATTTGGGAACATTGATCAAGTAAGAGGACACCTTTCAGAATCTTATTGAGAAGGGTAATGCTTACTTATAGAAATCTGGTATTACCTCCAAATCATAGGATGGACAGAAGTATAATTTTACAAAGTGAAAAGTTACTTGTAAGTAACATGAATGCATATTTAATTTAGGTTAAATAAATGAAAATTTGCCATTTCATCTGTAGATTTCTTATCTGTGATTTCTTTAGTTAAAATGTGTTGGGAAAGAAATTATATTTAAAAAAATTAGTTTTTTCCCCCTATAAGGTTATGTAAAATTCTTTTAGAACAATTTTTTTTCTCAAAATAGGAAATATTTTGAAAACTGACATTATCTACAAGATTTATTTTAACTGTTTACTTTTATATTTTTTTCTGATTTTATAACAGAATTTGAAATGAACATGTGAGATTAATGAGCTAATTTATTTTTATAAATATAAACTAATAAAAATTTTTTTGTTTTTAATGTGTCTTAAACAGTATCAATTGTTTCTTTAACATGGATTATTTCATTTTGAAATTTAAAAATTCACGTTATGATGAATATTTATATATGTAATATTTTTTCATTTTTTTCCCCTGTAAAAGTTTTTAGTATTACTGTCTTCGATTGGGAAATGGTTTACAGTATATGCTATTGTTGCTTAAAATTCTCAGATCTTTTACCTCTAATTTGTTATGCAACTTTTACCCATGTGGATGCTCAAAGTAGTGTTTTACAACTTGTGGCATATTTCATTCAACAAACAGAACTTATTTCAACCCCTCTCCCTTTTTTATTTTAGAAAATTACAATTCAGCTTAAGTAGTTTAAAATACTTCTGCATTGAATGTCTTATTTAAAAGATTGAATGTGTTAGTGATACAAAAATAATTTTTTACTATTTAAGCTATGCTGAGGAATTAGGTGGATTGAAGATTATTCCATACTTCTGAAATAGAGATTTATACAAATATCAAATACCTGAAATGGATCATAGTTCAATTGTACAAAAACTAGAGCTGAAACCCTACAGAATTCTGCTTTTGGATTAAAAAAGAATAGTAATTGTTTTCCAAGTGCTTAAGAAAATTAAAAACATTTTATTATCCACATGGCATAACAATATTATTTATGAAAGTAAAAGAAACAAAACCAAAAATGTGCAAAAAATTTGGAAATGAATGCATTGTGTAATTTGTCTAAAAGGAGTGGTTTTTGACTTGCATTATTGAGTAACAGCATATTCAAAGGTGAAATTTCAAACATTGGTCTATACAAGTAATGTTTTTACTTTTGAAACTATTGCTATTCATTCTCCTGTATTGCTTCTTTCTACAAAATAATGTTAAAAAAAGCATTACAAAATTAGCTTTAAGATAATTTGACATTATTCAGTTTATGAAAAAAAAAAAAAAGCTTTTTAAGCTCACAATAAAAATCTAATAAAATCCAAATTTTTGTATAAATAATAAATTAGGACATAAGCCCCCTCCTTCCTTACTCATTTCCACATTCTTTTTGAAGTTTGCATTTTCCATTGTGGAATGTTCAATATTAATTAAAGAAAGCAACTAGTGATTTTAATAGAGGAAAAATATATTTGAAATATACTATAATGATATCTCATTTGGTTTTATTTTTCTTATGTGTAGCATAGATGTAAAATCTCTTCTATTGAATTTTATCCTTATAAATTTTTCTGTTGCAAGGAAAGGACTTTTCATGCAAATGATGTACTTAAAAGTAATTAATGTTATCTGACTAAAGAATTAAAGTGATAATCAACTTTGATAGGTGTAAACTTTTTATTACTGCATATAAATTGGAAAGCTATGCATTATTTATTTTCCATTTTATATGTTACTATTTTTATTATATTTTGAAAATTATATTGTTAATTATATCGATTTTTTTTTTTGTTCTATGTCAAGTATTTAAGAACTGGGAATTGTATTATTAGTTTGGAAAAGGAACTAATTTCAAGGAAAAGAAAATGTTTTGGTGATTTTTGTAAAGTAAGTAAAAAAAAAAAAATATCTTTGAGATATTACCATTAGGACAGTTTGTTAAAATTAATTGAAAAGAAAAATTATTCAGATGTTTCATTATTTTTAAAAGATAGCACAAAATAAAAATTAAGAAATTATAATTTTTAGAATTTAATTTCTCGTTTAATATTCACATTTAATACTTTCCGAAATCGGATGAATACCCATAAACATATTTGCTTTTATTAAAAAGTAAGATATAATTGGTAATATAAAATTTATTTTTTAAAATGCTGATTTAATTAAGCTATTCACTATTTATATTAGAATTATGAAATGTAAATTAATTTAAACTATCTGCAAAACTTGGTGCTGTATGGATTGTTTTTAAGTGTTTTTTTATTGAAAGAACATTTAAGTATTTTTTGTAATTTCCACCAACTTCAAGTATTTTACCTTCCATAGTTTTTTAGAACTTTAACTCTTTTTGCTTATATGCTATAATTTTCATATGAAATGTGTATTGTTTAATTTTTAAGTTTATTACCAGCAAGTTAAATACCACCTTTCTAATGCATTAAACTTTATTTAATGTATTTAAATAATTATATTTGTGGTTGTTCTGATGATCACGCAATACTGAATATTTATATTACTCTGGAGTCAGTCTCTATTTGAAGAATTTTAGGTTTTTTTAACTTCTGAATTTAGGATTGCAACATAACAAGCTCACGGTGACATTATTTTATATATTTTTTATTAGATATATTTCTTTTTAAATTCTTGATTCTTTCAGAGAGATTCTTCTTTTAGGTAGATTCATATAGGAAGATTACCTGTTGTAACGGTTTTCATGATAATACTTCAGAAAATTTCTGCAGTTCTTCACTGATCATGGTCTCTAGAGCCCAAAATCACCCTTCATTCAAAAGTTATAAATAGTTGGCAAAATGTTTATTTGTAACCTAAAAAATTTTTGTGTCATGAAAAAATTAAATAAGTTTTACAACTTACATTTGTTGAAATAAATTACGCTAAAAAAGAATGTCACAATAAATTATTAAAAATAAATATTTATTGAAATATCAAGTTTTCTAAAAAAATAATATAAAATGAATATTTCTACACTTGTGTAGTGAACATTATTGAAGTAAATACAGCAATAAAATAAAAATAATTAATATTTTGTAAACATACTGTTGGCTTTTATGACTGCTTCAAGATGTCTTGTCTTTGAATCTATTAATTTTTTGTGGTTTCTGAATTTGTTTTCTCTTGCTTCAATTAATGCATTTTTCAAGCTATTTTTATATGATATATATTATATAGAAATTTGCATGAACTTCAGCATCTAACTGAACCCATAAGTTTTAATTAGATTAATATTAGGAGATTGTAGAGGAGTTTCAAGTCATCTTAGAATATCATAAAGTAGCCATGTCTTGGTAACTATAGTAGTATGCTTCTGGTCGTTGTCTTGGAAAATAAAAGTATCCTCCATGCCTAATTTCCTTACACTGTTTAGTAAATTATTGAGCAGCACATTAATATAACCTAAAGCATTCATTTTAATGTCAATAAATGCTAGGTTTCCAACTCTGTTGTGAGCTACACAACCTTGAACCATTACATTCCCACCTCCATGTTTTAGAAAGTTCATTTTTAGGATGAAGAGCTGTTTTATTTTTTCTCCATATTTTTCTAATCTTTTAGAGTGAAAATCTCAAACTTGCTCTCATCCAAAAAGATAACTTCTTTTCCAGAATTCCATCAGCTTGTTTTTATATTTAGAAAGCCAAGCTTTTTTTTTTTTTTCCTATTTCCTTCACTGATATGTGGTTTTCTTCTAGAGGTTTTTCTTTTCCAACTTATATAGTGTAACAAATTTCTAATTTTTTGGGTAATTACTGATGTTAGACGTTGTTACAAGTCCATTAGTAAGATTTTGAGCAGATATCATAGTTTTTTACAGCTGCTTTAGCAACGTTGCATTTAGCTGAAATTCATTTGCTTGGACCATCTGGTCTTTTTTAATATTTTCTCTCTGTGTAACCAATAGAAGTAAAAGGTGTTTTAGTTAATTTTCCGACTTCCCGATAAGAATTCTTACTTTTATAGCAGTCTATAATATGATTCCTCAGGTCTAAAGAAAGCTCCTTGGTTTTAGGTACCATTTTCAAAAATGTATCTGTAAATCATAAAATAACCTTTACACTACAAAACATTATAAATAACTAACATGTAATGTGACTACGTCAAAATTTTATTAAAAAATACTTATGCATGAATGCACATTGTACAAATACTCTTTTTGCAACAATATTCCACCTTGCATATTTTTAAATTTTGGTTTTTCATTTTAAAAACAAGCAAACTTATATTTATTCAAAAATAGATGCAGAAGTTTTTACTACGAATTAATACAGTTCAAATAACTGCTTATATTTCAACAAAAGTTTAAAAAATAAGATATGTACAATAAGGATTTTGCCTATTGTATATAAGTATATATGTGTGTATAAAGCTTTGCCCATATTATCTTATGAACAAGATAACTAAAGTAATTTTTTTCGATTTTAACCGGTTTGGAATATGTTGTAAGAAATGTGAAAGCCTCATTTGAGTTCGTAGATGGGCCATTTATCTTTAAAAGGGCTGGAAATGGGGGGGATGAAATTTTCATTTCGCTATAACTTCCTTATTATTGAAGAGGGAAAAATAATTTAGTCAAATTAACGCCTCATGAGGACAAACAACTTTTGGATTTAAGTTTTTCGATAACTGCAGCTGCTTCGAAGTTTGACGCTAAAAAGTGATTTCTAATTTTTACTGTTCATCAACAACTTATGTTGCCAGTTTTGAAAAAAAAAATGAAATGCAACTGCTACTTTTCTTTTATTTCCATAGTTTGAAATTTGAAATGGTTTAAGTGTATATGAAGTAATGATTAAATGCTTGAATAAAGCTAATTAAAGGAGGAGAAAGATTTAATGGCATCATTGCGTAAAAACGATCTGCTTAAAAATTTTCTGAAGCTGCGTGTTTTTTATTTCTTTATATATATTATATAATTTTAATGAGCGTCGTTTTGCTAGAACTTTTAATTTGATGGCGCTTTGGTTTAATGTCTGCCACATACTGAGAGTATACTGTATTTAAAAATATTGTAATAAAAGACAGTCATAATGGCTTTAACCCAAGTATGGGAACTTTTATTAACCGACTAATAGCAATTAATCGCCAAAAGAAGATCGAGAAAGATATGTTAGTCTGTTGACTGTTTGCTATTGGCGTGCGGTTAAGTCTAATGCTTGCCAATGGCATGCAATTAATACACAAGTGCTGAAGAATATTAAAAAAAACTGATGATAAATTTCCAGTATTAATTAAGAAAAGCAGACGATTTTTCCCCGCCCAATATAAATGAAAAATCAGACTATAAATTTGTACTCTGTCATAAAACGTTATTGTTTGCATTTAAATAAAAGAAGAATATTTGCTAATTATAGCTAATTTCTTGAAATATATTTAAAATGCAGAAATAAATTTTCAGTTTTTGCCATCTAATACAAACTTTTAGCATTTGCTAAAAACTTCAAAGCTCGTCTTCGACAATAAACGTCGATAGTATAAACTTTGTAACAAGTCTAGATTTGTATATTATTTTTATAATGTTTGTACTTTGATATTATTTATTTTGCAATAAATATTGTTAGATAGCAATATAAAAATTTCTTATGGTTACTTCAATACGCAGTATTTCATTTTTAAGTATACGAAGTATAGAGAAAGTATTGACATTTTTATTTTTACAAAGAAATTGAGATTTTTATGAAACTCCTCATTTCGGACGTCCCTGAGTCCAAAAACATATTTTTGGCATTATATCTGTTTGTCTATGACAAAGATAACTCAAAAACGCTTTGAGGTAGACAAGTGAAATTTCATATACGGTCTTTACACCAAATCTGTAGATTTCTGTCAAATGTTGAGCAAAATCTGTTCAGAGGTAGTATGTTTGGCTGTTTGAATATAGATGGACTGTAGCAGTTGCATTACTCTTATTTTCTCTTTTGGATACTAGCTGGCGATGTCTGATTAGGCCATCCCACAGTGCATTGCGATTGTAATTAGAATGAGATGTGATGCTGAACTGTGAAGCCGCGCGCGTGAATGTCTTGTCTTTGTGTTAGTGTATGTTTAAGTGTGTGAATGTGATTATTAAAGAAACGTTTCCAAGAACATTTGTCTTGTTGCTTCCTGCACAGATCATAATAATCTACATTGCACCACATTGGCGCCCAACGTGGGACGAATTTGTGAGGAAACGAAACTGACGTCGTCCCGACCATCACAAGAAAAGTTTCCCGCCACCACATTGGCGCCCAACGTAAAAGAATTTCTGATGAATGAAAATGAAGTCGTCCCGACGATCACAAGAAAATTTTCACGGTGAAACGTGTTATCCTGACACAGAATAATTTTTCCCATCCCGGGAATGGTTCGTCATTGTGTTCCAGTGAAATGATGAAACAAAAGTGAAATCGCAAGAAAATTTTCCCGTCCGCAGCAAATTATGACGTGTCACATCCTGACACATGTCATCAGTTTTCTCATCCCGAGAACGTGTCGTCCTGACACATGTGATTATTCTCATCCCGAGAACGTGTCGTCCTGACAAATGTAATTATTCTCATCCCGAGAACGTGTCGTCCTGACAAATGCGATTATTCTCATCCCGAGAACGTGTCGTCCTGACACATGTCATTTTTCTCATCCCGAGAACGGTCCATCATTGTGTTCCAGACATCAGTCCTCAAAAATGAATCAGCGTCTGCCATCTTCGCTTCCTTGATGTCCTAAGCAGTATTCCAGTATTCAGTTTTAAATCCTAACTCGTATGGGACGTCGACCTCTGTACTGAGTATAATTTTGTTTGAATACACCAAAATGCTTCGTCTTCTGTGAAATGTTTTCATACTATTTAATATTTAATAATTTCTAAGTTACTTCTGTTTTTATAGCCTATTCATCGTTGCTAGTTTAGATATTGAAATATTTGTATTGTTTTGTTAATTGATCTCAATCATTGAAAGTGCGTAATAATATATCTTTTAAATATTAAGGTATTCTATATAGTGAATTTCAAGTTGTTGTCGTATTTCTGTATTTTAATTAAGCACGAAGTAATTTATCGTACTTGATACATTTCTTGGTCCGTAAGTTTGCGAACCGAAACCAAAACTGTCTGTTCTCGTTTTCTGATACCATTTTATGTGCCCTTGAGTGACGCGCCAAGTCTCATTAAGTATTCATAAGCTCAGTCGCTCTCAAAGTGATTAATCTAAACAACTATTGAATATGTTTTCTTTTTTCAGTTGTATGGTATTATGATAAACTGTTCTGATAGATTTATTATTATTTTTTTTCAGAGTAACGATTCAGCATATACCATCTTTTAATCGTATAAAATGTGCAATTTTATTTCTGATTCTCAGAATGTTATTTTTATGGTTAAGAATTCTTAAATCTAATTTCTTTTCAGTACTTACGCAAATTTAATAGCAATTATTTGCTATATCTGCTTTTCTTTTATTAAATGTGTATATATACTTGCGGTTAAAATTAACAATTGAAATAATTTGAATTTAATTTCTGTCTTTATGTGTTGCTTCATCTAAAATATAAAGGTTTTTGAACATAAATATTTTTTTCCATTGCTGAATATATATTTATCTCCTAACTGGATATTATAATTATTTTGAATTAAAAAAATGGAGATTTAAATCATTTGTGTTCTACCTATTGTATTGTTTTTTTGTTTTTGTTTTTTTGTACATTCAAAAGAGTGGGTAAGTGTGTAACTGATCCGTTATATTCAAGTTTTCTTCTTTAACTTCCTGTCTCATTTGAATAATTAAAAATGGCTTTTCTATCTGAGGGAAAAATATCCAAAATCACACCACCTCGCCGGGACGGTATTCGTTGGTGTAGGGGGAGGATGTAGCAGTTGCATTACTCTTAACCAATAGACTTCCAGACAATTCAAATTCTGTCTCCTTGCCGGGACGTAGTCGTAGCCAGAGGGGGAGGATGTAGCAGTTGCATTACTCTTATCATCTTTTTTGGATACTAGATGGCGATGCCTGATTAGGCCATCCCATATGCATCCCACAGTGCATTGCGATTGTAATTAGAATGAGATTTGATGCTGAACTGTGAAGCCCCGCGCATGAATGTCTTGTCTTTGTGTTAGTGTATGTTTAAGTGTGTGAATGTGATTATTAAAGAAATGTTTCCAAGAACATTCGTCCTGTTGCTTCCTGCATAGATCATAATAATCTACATACCACCACAGGACTCAATAATTACAAAACGCAAAGAGCTATGTAGATGAAATTTGGTATGCAGAATCAACATTTAAAATTGAGATTCGTATCAAATTTTGAACCAAATCTGTCAAGCGATTGATCATCTATCGGTCTGTAATTTTTCATGCTTATAAACGCGGTAATTCATAAACGCCAGGACTTAAATAGATGAAATCTTCCCCTTGTCTTGTGACTACAATTGTAGTTCCGTGTCAAATTTTGGTGTGAATTGGTCTGCTTCAAGGCCTCCAAACACATATTTTCAAAGTAGATTCAGTAAAATTGCTCGATTCATGCCAAAGATCTGTATTTTGTAGCTATTACCAGATCTGTAATTTATAATTACTTTGCATGGCATTGGTGAACACCATGCAAGGTATTCGTAGCCTTATCCGAGGTCCATAATTTTATGCGGGGAGAGGGGGCGGGGGTTAATTGGAGGGTATGCGAGAATGTTTCGAAAAGACCACATTTTTTTTCCTCTTTTTTTTAATTAAAAGGAATATGAAAATAATAACTTAAATGAAAAAGAATCCACCTTATCGAGAGGAATTTTTTAAACTTCTGGTCCATTCTGAGCCTTATTACTGAGTTATAGGTTGATTGTTCGGAATCCTGTTATTCAACTTTTTCACGATTTGAAGTAGGTTGACTTTTTAACAACCTACCTCAACTTTAATAAACAACTCATCACACCTTATTCACTAACTTGATCCTTTGGAGAAAAACGAACCCTAAAAATGGCTTTTAAACAATTTTTGCAATTGAAGCTAAGGCACTAAAATTGCTTTTCATTTTTTCCCCCTTTATTAAATTTCTTTTTTAATAATGCAGTTCTAATAATTAAATTTAAAAAATATCTCTTAGCTAAGATTTATTTTGGTATTTTCAATGCTCAGGAATATTAAGGTATAGTTTCATACAAAATTGAATGTCTTTTCTTATTGCATTGTTTAATAATAAACCAAAAATCATGAAGTATTATCTTCTTGTATCTGTTTTTCGACTTAATATATTATGTCATTGACATTATTTCACAAAATATTAAGCTTTAATACAGCTTTAATTTCAGTTTTGCATTTTTGAACCAGTGTTCATTCCTACAGTGATTTTAGGAAAAATTTAAAAATTTGTATAATTTTATACTTATTTAATCGGATGTTTTGTTTGATTTTTTTATTGGTGAAATTTTAAAAAAAATTTACTCTTTACATCTGATAAAAATAAAATGTATACTTATATGAGTATTTTCTCATTTTATCTCTTATTTATTTCAATTATAATTTTTTTTACATATCATAATCAAATGCAATTTTTGTATCAAAAATAAAAATAAATTTTAAAATAAGTCTTTTATTTTTGTATATTAAAAGCTAGAATGTTTTTTAAATAGAAAATCTAAGGTTTAAACAGAAACACGAAAAAGTAAAGGGAAGATGATTAAAATAAATTAAAATTTTAATTAAGTTCACATATTTTAATTTTTTATGAATGTTTTGGAATTTTTTTCTTATAATATTTACAGTGTCTTAATTTCTTATGGTACTGTTTTTAGTGACTTATACTTTTAGTTTTTTCACTTGAAACTGTTTGATTAGGAAAAAAAAAATAAAAAAATCTGCTTTTTTTTTTACATGTATAAAAGATTGTTTTTTAAAACTTTTTATCATTTAATACCTATTAATGTCTATATTACAGATCTGTGTTTAACAATGACCCAGTACCATTGTGGCAATTTTCGTAAGAAAGATGGGACTGCCAGATATGTGACAACCACTTGTTTGCGGTAGCTGAATGTCTCTAGTCAGGGGCATCATCTTTAATAAATGGTAAATATTTGCTTAGAAACTGAATAAATTAATTTTACTCAAAATGAAATTCATTTAATTCAAAGGACCAATACCACCATTGCCATCTTTATAGAATTGCAATTTTTAAATTAATCGATTAAATACTAATTAAGTTTCATAAATAATAGGACAATGTATTGTCATCAAGAAGTTACAGCTGAACAAAATTTTAGAACTTTCATTATATTTCTATTATATTTTATAAAATTTAGTCATAAGTTTTATTTAGCATTCTTATTATTATCGAGAAGCTGCTTACAATTTCTATGTCTCTCTTTTGCAGCCAAATTTGATTTGAAATAGGAAACTACCAATAAGTGCTCTTCATCTTCACTCTGTGTTAAGCATTAGTTTGGTGGTGTCTTCGTTTTGAGGCTGGATAGTTCCAAGTTCAAAATCTGATTCTTCTGAAGAACTGACAAATATGTGGATCTGGTGCCGGCTAAATTCATTGAAGCCAAATGTTCTCTACCTGGTGTAATACGGAAATTTGAAGAAGGGAGTGCCGATTCAAATGTCGTCTTCGTCATCTGACCACAATTCAAACTTATGAGGTGCATCCCAAAACTGTTCTTGTCTTATTTCAAAACAGGCTGTAAATATAATCAAAACTAAAATTCAGTGTTGAACATTGTTTGATGATTATATCTATTATATCTGCTTTTGTTATGACAAGAAAAGTGTAAACTAAATGATTAACAGGTTTTGATAAGGAGGTGATTACAATTATTACTTCCATCAAAATAGTTTTTTTAAAATGAAATAACATTTCAGTGCAAATTTAAACAGATGTATGTAAATTTAAATTGTTTATAAAATTGACATTTTTATGTACTAAATGTTCTTGTAAATTATATTTTCCAATTCTTGCATCCCAATTTTGAAATGATACTAAAAATGAGTACTTGAATCCATTGAAAACGATTTCAGTATTAGA
Organism: Argiope aurantia; assembly: GCA_026543865.1. NCBI lineage: Eukaryota > Metazoa > Arthropoda > Arachnida > Araneae > Araneidae > Argiope > Argiope aurantia. The sequence continues at coordinate 224,274 of JAPMOR010064929.1, read as the reverse complement.
TAATGGAATAGAATAATTTTGTAATTCTTCAATTCTCAATTCTGAAAAAAGTTAAGTGAGGAAGTTTTGCAATTAAAGTTTCGATCGTGTGTGATGGTAATGAGCATCTCTTAAAGTTTGAAAAAGTCTATTTCATTTTTCAGAAATTTTTGGATCATTTTTTTTATTTATTTTAGTAATAGATTTACTTTTGATTAAAAAGTATTTATTTTCAATGACATACATTTTTTTTTTCACTTTGTCAAAGTGGTTTTGTGTTTTATGGAAGGAAATAAAACAAAGCTTGATGATTAGAATAAAGATAAATTAATATGTCAGTGTAATAATTATAATCAGTATATTAGTTACTTTCCTGATAATTGTTTTGTAGATTTTTTTAATTTTATTTCTTTGCTGGCATATTTTACTGACTTGCATACATATTAGAAATTACTTAGAATTTTTATAATGCATGATGCCCAAAAATTCACTGTATTATTACGTGTTACAAAAAAAAAATATGGAGAACTTTAGTTGTCGCAGGTTCATATTCGGTGATATATATGCATCTGAACATAGCCATGATTATTTGCTGGAAAACATTACACTATTGCTTTTCCTTAAGTAATGCCATTATCCCACAAATAAAAATAAGTGTTTGCTCATGCCACATGCTACACTAAAATTCTTGAACCTCAAGTGCATATCAGTATAAATTATTCCCATATACTTTCTTGAAATTATCCTTTAATGGATATTTTTCAGTTCAATGATTAATTTATATCGATCTTGCATAGTTGTAGCAGGCAACTATGATGCATGTTACATACATTAATGATTTTTTCTGTCTTTATGTGTGAATTAAAGGAATTTGCTTGAAGAATATAAAAATGTATGAGCTTTCAGAGCGTTTATTGGTAAATTTAATTATCTACTTCAGAATAGTTTCTTTTTATGAATAAGAAATCAATATTGTTTTTTCTCCGTAAAAAATCTTTGGACTTTGCTAATTTTGAGCCTGCAAATTTTTCCTAATGATGTGTAGAACCTTTTACAGGTGTATGCATGCAAATGAAATAATTGTGAGAATATACTGTTGAAAATATATACTGTAGTATATGTAATTTAATGAAGATTTTGTAATAAAGAGCTTTCTTGATTTAATTCTTGGGGGTTTTTTTCTCTGTCTATTTTCCTATGTATAATGTCTAGTAATTAATAGAATAATAGTTATAATATTGTCTTAAAAGTCATATTTTCACACTTCTTAAATAACCTAAGTAAATAATTAAATGTGTTCTCCGAATTGTTGCATAACTGAAATGATGTTGTGTTTGCACAATGTAATACATGTTTACGTTATTAGTTTCCCCTTTAGCAACTACATATTAATACAAGGATGTTGCATTTAAATGCTTGTTTGATTTATCAAATTTTTTTGCATAAATTTGTAAAGCCTTCCTTATTAAGGAAAATGTGAATGTCATTATATTTCAGCTTAGTTGCTTATATATTTTTTTGTCATCTTTTAGATTGCAAACAAGTTTGTACAAGTTCTAAGAAAACTGTTGAAGAGAGAAGAAAGGATCAGCAGAAATGAGGATGAATGAAAATAAATAGAAAGTGATTTGTGTCCATTTAATACAGTAATGTAAAATGACTGGTAATATACATTTAAGAGAACTATTATTTGTATAAAAGATAAAAATGACATAAATAAACATGTGATTACCTTAATGATGCTTGTGCTGGATCATAGCAAATGCGTCACTTAACTTTCAAAATAGCCACTACATATATATTATTCTACAAATTAAATATAAAGTTATATTCTGGCTTTTATTTTCTGTTTAATTTTCGTGAAGTTAAGGTTAGAATTATGTAAATAGTTTAGCATGTGGAGGAGTTTGCCCCCGTGTACTTAAAATTAAATTTGTCATTGTTGAATGAAATGAGTTATTTAGTTAATTTATTATTTATTCCTAATTTTAGCTTCATGAATATAAAGTTAATAAATAAAAAAAAATATATTGACAGTAATGCAACTAATGACTATTCACCAGAATGCATTTTGTATTAAATCTAGCTGTTTTCTTCATTTTATGCTTATTATTAGTTAAATGCAATTTTTGCAGTTTCATACAGAATCCTGAAATGTTAACCAACTTTTTTTAAAATAAAAAACAATGCTGCAGTCTATAAAATTTTCATTTTTTTTTTCTGATGTGACAACAGAGAAGTAATTAAATTGCAAAATTGTGTGGAATAAGTTTTTTTAAAGATTATTTCTTATTTGCTTGAAAGGATATCATGCTTGCTAGTCAATAGTTATAAATTACAATATGAAATAGTAAATACTTTCATATCCTCTAAAGATGATTTTCATGAACTATTTCAAGTGACAAAAAAAAAAAAAATCTCAGGAAATGATCAAGATATTCATTCTTTCCTTTAAGGTATACTGACATTTCTGCAAGAGCAATTTTTTTTTGTATAAAATTTAAATAAATATCTTTGGAAAAAACGCCTTTTCTGATGTGATCACATGATTTGTGAAGAAGAATATTATTACACTGTATAAGGGCAATGACAAGAGTTTGAATTTTTTAAACCTTTATGCATTGAAACCTAATATTAGAATTAAGCTAATACTTTTTTTGATAATTTGCCTTTTAAGCTTTCTGTACAATATCATGTTAATGGGACCGATTTCTGTTCAATTTGAATTTATATTTTATTTCATTAACTTTGAATTTTCCAAGCTCCTTTGTATTTTAAGTACAATTGGATCTGTCCATTTCAAATATGCAAATCACAAAAAATCAGTTAGTCTGGATATTTTAAATTTTCCAACCATTTCAGTGTTGTTGTTTTTCCCCATATTTATTTTAACTATTATTGTCTGAAGAATTGGTCTGCTTTTTCAGCATAACTTTTTTGAGATTGAACTGAACAATATAAATTGAGTATCGTTGAAATATACTCTGGGTGTTCACAATGAATGATGTTGGTGATGCAATAGACTGCTAGTAGTTAAAACTATTGAAATAGTAGCAAAAAAAAAATGTTTGTAATGTGTTAGGAAAATTTTCTAAATCACTAAACGATATTGGTGAGAGTGTATTAAAATTACTTGCCTTAAAATAGTATTAAAATAGAAATTTAATACAGTTAATTATTCAAAAATTGCTGTATCAAACGATTAATGAAATTAGATTTAAAATGCAGTTAGTTTTGATTTAAATACATAAAAAAATTTCCTTTGTTAAAATGTGTTTATTGGAAATATCATTTTTAGAAACTTAATATATGTATCTTATGAAAATTTGATATTGGTAAATCAGTATCGTTAAATACAAACAACCGTTATTTTTCAACATTCAGAATGAATACAGACTAGTTCTATTCTCAAAAAGGCTTTATAATATGATTAACATAGTATTTTAAGTATATGTGAATATGTAATTATAATATGGATAATATTTTTGAATGTTAAAAAAGGAACAATAGTGCTTTTTTTCTCTCCATTTCCTTAACTGTGAAGATTTTAAAGTAAAAATTATCCTATAATTTATTTCAAACAAATATAAATTTTTTAAAGTTTTCTTTATGAGCAGATAATCATAATTTCCTGCGTATAATCCGCGGATTATCTTTTTAAAAAACATGAAAATTGCCACTGTTGATATCTGCCGATTGTAAACAAGTTTTATGTTATTAAAAATGTATTTATGATATTTTCATCATAAATAAAAGTAGATTGCGGCTCTAAACAAATGGCCGTATAATGCGCGGATAATACGCAAAAAATTGCAGTAATAACGTTTCACATAAATAAAAACGAGTTGCTCAGTTTCCCTTTTATGTCAATTTATTACTGCATAGATGTATTTTTTCTCGATAAGAGTTTACAAGATTTTTACTGTACTGAAATGGTTTATAAGTTTGTTGCTTTTTTAATTCAGAATATTTCACATTTTTCACACGTACACACACATTATTTAACCAAAACAGAAATAAATTATTGCAAATATTATTTCATTGATATTAGAATAATTGTTGATAAACTAACTCTCATTGTAGCTGTTATTTATTGGTCTTGTTAACATTAGTTTTAAAATCCTAAAGGCACTTAAATAATGGATGTTAAATTTCGATGGTATGTACATACACATTTAAAATAAATTCTTAATGTTTTATTTGATGGAATAATTTCTTGGCGATGAATGAAATAAGGTAAAAATTTATTACGACTGTGCATATGAAAAATCTGCATTGATTAGCTTTCAACTATGGGAGAACATGAACACATGAAATTAGATATTTGTAGAAATAGTAAAAACGCTTTTAAATTCATTGCAACAATGAAAATTATTGTTGTAAATATTGTATATAAATATTTTTTTAATGTCCTAGAATCATGGAAAATATTGCATGACAAGCAAATTAATGTAATTTAATAAATAACTTTTTGAATTCCAAAATTGTACAAAAAGGATTTTTTGATATTAAATTTGTTCTAAATGTTGTGAGGAAATAAATTAGTGTTATTTAGTGTTAGTCACATTTAGTGTCATTAGTATCAAATTAATAAATTAGTGTCATCATTAAAAAAGAATTTCAAATTGCAAATTCCTATCCTTCAAAGTATGTTTGTGCAAAATTCGGTAACACGAAATCCAGCAATTTGTTCTGTAAAGTGCCAGCAGACACATTAGTAAAGGTGTTTTTGCACCCTGAGAAAACGGTGACTATTCTGTTTAATCCATCTATAAATAATTGGCAACAGAACTTGCTAAGAAACTGAAGCCCCGACAGCTTTGATTCTTAAGATAAATTAAATAATAAAGTTGTAAGAATAGTAGTAATTATTCTTTGAGTTCCATAACTGTGTTTATTGCATGACTATCTTCTCTGTTTATATTGACAAAATGCTGTTTTCCAGTATTGTAAATTGCAGTTGATGACATATCTTCATTATTACAACTCCTCCCAAAAGAAAAGGGAGAAGCTTTCATATAAAAGAAGATGTGTAAGTCTACAAATCATATTACTTTACAACCTGGTATTAGTAAAATATGTTGTGAATAGAAATTTCACTTTCACTGAATTTTTTTCTTTTGTAGACCAAGAATGAATTAGAATTTTTGATTGAAGTGGATAACCTAAAACTCGCATTTCTACTCTGAAATCAATGTATTAAAATGTCGAGATTATTATTTAGGCTTAAGAATATTTTCTTGTTGATGAAACTTGCTTTGCAGATTTAAGAAGCCAAGATTATAGTTGGTTTTTCCGAACTAATAAACAAAGAAATTTGTTAAAATTGCAGCATTTTGTTTTGATGTATGCAAATATTTAAATAATATGAAATTTTACCAAAATATGCCGTGGCACTTTGAAATCTGTTTTATATGAAGCAATTAGCTTTTGATTAACTTGTTAGGTATGTCTGAGAAATAATTTTAAATACAAGATGACAAATAGTATGACTAGTTACCTATTTCAAGGAACAGAAATTCCTTTATTTATTTTGCTTATATTTCATCAAAACTAGCAACGAATAGCTAATTTATTTTAATGTTTTAAACGATACTACAATCTTACTTTTAATGATTAGATTGCCTGTGGGTGTTTCAATTTATAGGATTTTATGTATTATCTTTCTTTCATTTATCACATTAATAGAATGTTATATTTTGTTCTGTTGCCGTACTTTAATATATAAGATGCACTTTCTGTTGAAAAAATAAGGAAATATGAAAATTGCTATTTAAACCTTCATATTAACAATTTTTTTATGTATACATTTTTAAACAAATTTAAATTCAGACCAAATTTGTTCTTACCTATTGCCAAATAAAAAGTGAAATATAAAGTTTTGTCGTATTGTTGAATGTAATTATTGCATCCATTAAAGGGATGCTTATGTACAATGGACTACCCTGTTATCTCTGAACGAAGCAATATTTATAGAATTTGTACTAAAGAGAATATGCATTTTAACGTTTTCTATTATATACATGATATTCAGACATTTTATAGTAACTACTGTTTTCTTAATATATCTTGTTTAAAAAATTGACATTATTTTGTATCAAGTTAAATTTATAAATAATAATTAAACAGATTCCAAAATGCGTGGGGGTAAATGAAAGATATAGAGATATTTTATTCTTAGTGTCAATAGTACATTTCATTCAAGGAGACAAAAAGCAGGAGTTTTAAAACACAAGTTTTATAATTGGTCAAAAACTTACTGAATGACTCAATTATTCTTTTATGAATATTAATTTAACCTTCAGTCTGTCCTAGATTATTTTTGAGTATTTCCTTTAAGGTTTTTCAAAATTAGGTTTTATTTCGTTTTTAGTGGAATTAAGGTATACTGGCGAAACTGGCTCTTCTGTGAAACTGTGAATAAATCACCTTCAAGTATGGATTAATTCCTTTTGATTTCTTTGCTTCCTGATTGAACTTCGATATGTCTAATTTAAAACCGTCGTTTTATAGAAGAATATTGAACATATTCACATGTATTCTAAGAAAAATAACCTGAAGTATATAAAGAGAAATTTTTTTAAGTCAGATCGTCTTACATTTTTTTTTATATTTGCAATCCCTTTTCTTTTCACAAGTCTCATTGGGCCTGTTTAAAATTTTGCCTTTTACATAAGCAAAATTTCTATTTTACAGGAATTTATTGGCAGTGATTAGAGTACTTTTGATAATTTTTATCTGCTATAGAATTCTGAAGACAAGCAAGTCTGAGTAAATAGACCCAGACTTACGCGTCTTCGTAAAATGTTACTCTAGAAAAACTGAGATCATGTCTAAGATTAACTCCTTATTTTATACACTATAGGTATTTGGTATGGCGAGACGCTGAGGCTGGTACAGCTGAAGAATAAACGAGATAATCTCTGAAGAGTAAATGAGATAACTCTTTTCTACAGGAGATGTTGATCAGTTACACTTCAGTCAAATTACTACATAAACATATACAGTTATATTTTGTGTTCTGCTCTGATCTTTGTATGATAAAAGTGTTGACAAAGGAGAAATAGATTGGAAAAATGTGGCTTTCCTGTCTGGTACACGGAACAAGGCAATTTCGGATGTTTATTGATCACATAAAATAAGAAAGTTGATAAAGATTTACGAAGCATGTTTTTGATAGATAAACTCTAGAAATGCCGTAAAAGCTACTTGTCCGATTAAGATCGATTTCTTCAGGTAACAAATATCTTAAAGAAAACAAAAAGCCTCAATTGGAACTGCATTAATTTATAAAAATAATCGTTTCTCTAAAATATGATTTGTAGAATTGGGGAAAAACAAACAAACGAAGTATTTAAACATTATCGGAGATAAGAAAACTTCCAAGGCGAAATGCTTCCAAAATTTAAAAACAGCCATGAAATATATTAAGGAATAAAACAGTTATACTTATTAAACTGAACAAGATGTACCGATTAAAATCTTATAAGACACGTAACAGAAGATTTTTAAAAACGATGCTGCGAAAAAAAAATTTAAAAGGATTTGAACAGTTGTCAAAAAGAAGATTCACGCATAGGAAAACTTGGAATTTCTATGATTACGAGATTCAAGAAAGGCATAAGAAGGAGAAAACGTTTAACAAATGCAATTTCAACGAAAAACTTAAAAGTTGAATGTACAATTTAACGATTGTGCGCAATCTTGGGAAAAATTAGAAGTCGCTAAATTTCGCTTGCTATTTTAAATGGACTGATAGATATAATTATATTGCTAGAATTATGGAATAATTCATGCAAAATCTTTATTAAGATCAACATATAATGATAATGTTTTCCATGTCAATTACAATATTGTTCCGAAATTACGATAATAGCTGTCGTAGTTTCTTTCTTAATCTATACTTTTGCATCATTTCCTTTGTTTTATAGTTTACTATTTTTCTTTTTTCGTCATTCTTTGGCGGTGGATAAGGGTATGGAAGGAGTTCATAGGTAAAAAAGTATCAATCCTGTTAAACATTTATGGATCCCATAACTTGTATAGGAGACATCGAGCAATTTTAACAATATGAATTTTTGCATAGCAACTCTATATACTTTAATAATGCTCTTTAAACATATAGTAAATTTGTTTTCCCTGCTATTTATAACTGTATATGCTGTTTAATTCAAAATTCCAATTTTTAGAGGTACAAATCCTTTATCCGTCTGATTCAAGACAGGAGTTAACGTACTTTATTTATAAAATTAGAATTAAAAAAATTCTGAAAAACCTGTGCTTAACATTGTTTGAATTTATATAGAATGAAGCTCACCTAGAATTGAATTTAATTAAATTTTGAATTTCAATATCTGACCAAAAAAAATCATTTTTAGCTAGCTATTATTTTTTTTTATTCTATTAAAGGAAAAATTATTATTTCTATTTTATTATTCTTTATTTTTAAATCTGATACTCTTTTCATGTCAATGATATGAAATGCTTACATTGAATTCAATATGTTGTTTCTTTTTTCAGAACGAATAAAAATATTTTATTTTACTCCACTGTAGTGCGCAGAAGAAGCATTGTAATTTTATTAAATTTGAGAAATTGATTAAAATTGGGATTTCAAATTATTTCAGCTTCTCGCTAATATCGCCATATCAAATAGAAGAAAACGATTATTATTCTATTTTACAATGCAAGATTGTTCCGTAAAAGGAGTTTCCATATTAAATTGAACAACAAATGACAGATTACCATACAAGCAGTAAAATTAAAATGAATTCGTGAAAAATAATTCTTTCTACTACTAATAAATAAAAATAATGAAATAAATTACAAATTCTAATTTTACAGATATATCTTAGTTTTTGCATACTAGTGTCCTCTAGTGGGGACTTTTTTAAGTATTTTTGACTTGTCTAATTAGTCCAAGTAAAAAGAAAGTTTCCTGGAATTTCATTAGATCTTCGTTTACTTAATGCACATTTTGTTAACGATAAAACTTGCTTCAATTAATCTAAACCAATGAGAATCAAAGCTAGCAGGTCTCGGGAAAAAAGTGATAAACGTTGTGTCAAAAGTGAAAACATTGGAAAATCGGAGCCCCTCATTTCACCTCTTGATCACTCTTGTAGCAGGAATATTCATAATAACTGTTTCTTACACACTTCTTTGAACCACAGAGAAGTTTCAATTCAGTAAAGTCTTCCTTAAATTTCATTTTGAAAAAAAAAATACATATTCATAAATTCATTTATTTAGACTAGGGTGGGGGACAGACAAGAAAAAGTCGAAATTTATTTATCTTATTTTAATTCATATCCTAAACAATGAAGAAGTCTGTAATCTTGTGTTGTACAGTTTTAATATGATAAAAACATTTTTCATAAAAAGTTTGTTACATTTTAAAACATTTCTTCATAAGGTTTTTTCTTTTTCTTAACAATTTTTTCATTGTATTCTTCCTCATTCACTATACTGTCTTGATTACATTTCGTAACAGTTTACAAAATGTGATGATCTATTGAATATTCAGCAATTACAATACCTTCATCAATGTGCAGAAAATTAGGTAGTTCTCATATCTTTCAGATGCTACTATTTTTTGTGGCAGCCGATTTAATTTTTTTTTTAACTTTGACGAATGAAAAATAATAATAAGTTAAAAAATAAAGTCGAAAAACTTTTGACGGTTAGAAATTATTTTTTATCTTATGGAAAATAAATAAAATGTAAATGTCTTTCAAAGTCAAAAAAAAAAACATTCTGTAAAAAATTTCGCTAAATTCATTGAATAGTGACTCTACCGTACTTATAAGATTACTAGATTTCACGCTTATCACATTATGAAGTTTTCTCAAGTGACACTTTAACAGTAAAAACCGTGTTTGAATTTGATTGGCACTTATATCGTTTATAACATTTAGTCTTCAATTATTGACTGAAATGAAATAATTATTTTTAATATTAGGTAAAATTTTATTTAAGGTCACGCGTCAAAACTTATGGTCGAAAGCAAAAACATGAGGGATTGGCTACCGTGTATCACGAGGATGAACACGTTACTTTGCTTCATAGTTTACGTTTACTTTTTTTACAATATAGACAATGACATAACAAACATTGGTTACACTTAAATGACTCAAAACCGATCATTTGAATCATTCTTTTTTAACTAGCATGAGAGCAGTGCCAAGAGAAGACCCTGATGCTTGGGGCCGGAGAGTAGTAGGCTTGAAATATGATTCCTCTTAATATGGCATGTGGGTCTGATGGTAGTTAAATTTGTCGTCGAGGGTCAGAAGTTTGGAGGACGCTCATGTGGCGTCCTCATTTTCTCACAATAGTTCAAAATCAGAAAATCTGCCCGAATACCACTTGTATTGCTTCAAAACAAATGTGAATATAACTAAACTAAAATTAAACCCTTTTTATGCTGTCCCGCATTCGGGAAACCAGAATGAAATATCTTACTTCTCATTTTCGGGTATTGATCCACAGGAAGGGCGGGAATCCAGAGTAGTAAAGAAGAGAGTTTTATAATCCCTTTTTCTGAAGCCGTACTAAGAAAACACACACAAGAAAAGACGGCATTCTCTGCTTAAAAAAACAAATAAAAACATAAATAAACGTGAATCTGGAATACTGAAGTTAATCTACTGAAAAGGATGAATTTTTCCTGGAAAACAAAGCTACACACAACTTATTCCTGCTCATAATAAATGCATATATATTAATACAGAAATATTCTGATGATTTAGAAGTAAATATTGTTTCAGCTAAGCGACGCCTTACCTTATATCTGTAAAATCACTAAGAAAATAAAGGAATTTTAAACTGAAATCCTGTTTTCGATTCAAACTCTCACATTTCAGGATTTTTAATTACAATAATAAAAATGATTAATATCTCTATTCGGAGCTTTAATCAAATTCGTAGCAGCATTTTTCAAGGTCGAATCAACAAAAGGAGATTTTAACTAGTTACTTTCTGAAATGAAATCATGAGAATTGATTTAGAAATATTGCGATGCATTTATTGAAATTGCTATATGGAGACATGGCGATGATTTATAATACATTTATTTAACTTAGAATCAAATAAAATAAATGTAAAATCAATGCATATACATTACAATCCATTCATATAATTTGTTATGTTTGAGAGTTATCATGTTCGCAACCCGAGGGACAGACATAATTCCAAAAATGACTTTTGTGGACCAAAGGAGATCTAAATGATGGACATTTATTAAAATTTTGAGGTAAAATTTCTTTCTTTCGATTGCAGTATTTTCTTTTCATGTATATAAAGTCATGTCTCTGTGGTCTACGACTTGACTTGTCCGAAATAATATGCTGGGGGGGGGGGGAGAGTCAATCCGAATCCACCAACGTGCCTTTCTTATCAAGAATATACTTTGCATGTATATTACCATCCATCCACTAGCTGGCCTGTGATGTTCGAACATTTAGGACGCCTTTAATTCAAGGGCACCGGAAAATCATCTATTTTATATACTAAAAATTACCTAGGTTGTCTTAAAATATTTTTCTGAAAATAATAGAATATATATTTATTAACAGTAGTAATAAATGTTACTTTATTTACTATTTCTAGTTTTATTTTATTTTTGATCTAAAATTTTTATTTAATTATAATTTTAAAAGTAAAAACAAGAATTGGGATTATGGTTAAACAGCAATCGATTTTGAATGTTTTACAAGCAGATATATCACTTCAAAAACTATTCATACAGAGATAGTCACAAAGAAAAGCTTAAATATTACGCGTAATATAAGTTACTTATGTATTTATGATACAGTAGGTAGTTGCTCGTTCATATCTAATGTCATAGCAGTGCATCAGATTCAGATTTTTAATCCTCCAATACATACAGCAGTATGTAAAAGAATGTATAAAAAGTTCCAAAGAGAAACTATGATTATTTTAAATACAATAGTACTCTGTTTATATTGTGAGCGGATATAACTTTATATATATAATATAGTGTGTGTGTGTGTAAACATTAAATTTTTGAAGCAGCGTCATGGCTGAAGACAGAAAAGACACTTTGAAATTTCAATTTCGTTTTATTTCCATCCCGGGAAGCACGATTTATAAATAAGCAGAAGCGACGAACACACACACAACACAGTGCGAAATGAGGAAAAACAAATGAATATTTTATCTCTGTGAATATATACGTGAGATTTTAATAGGGATTTCCTACACGTGTCGATCACAGGCAAGGGAATCATAGAGATCTTATAAAGGAATGTGCTTGCTGGACAGTTTTTTATCCCTCCACTCGGAGCGTGTGATAGTGCAAATTTAAGCATTTTTACAAAGTTTCTGTTAAATTAATTAAATAGAAAAAGTGGAATGGAATCAGGAAATAAGAGAACATTTTAGAATGAAGTTAATATCAGCTAAGTTAAGCTAAAAAATTAGGAAATTAATTAAGTTTAAATTAGATTTTAAAATATCATTTCACATACAGATATATATATATATATTAAGTATAAAATTGTAGATAATTTATTTTATTATTTGCAGAAAATTTTGAAAAATCGTTTAATTTGTTAAGGAAATTTAGTCTAAGTTTATTTATGAAATTGGGTTAAAAGATAGTAAATACGATGCGCGTAATGTGAATAAAATAATCGAAAAATGCAATGAATCAGGTAAATATTTCTAATATTGACTAGACATAAAAATGGCAGATCAGGATTAAATTCACAACTTAGGACAATGTTATCGACTTGCCTATTCGTGCAACTGAACACCAGAACTCACAAATCAATACGATACATTAAAGAATTTTGGTATGTTGTCTTGGGTCATCAAATTTGTAACTCTATATCTAATCTTGGACCCAGTCTAGTCAAAGGGAAGATTCAAAATACATATTTGATTCTTTTTACCCTACGACGAAGTTAAGTGGAAAAAGGACCATGAAATATACAAGGCTCAGTATGAAAAATGTAAATAAGTCGAAAGAGTTAAATTCACGTGAAAAACTCCATCTGTTTTTTCATGTGATGATAATGCTTTATACGTGATTTATTGTTATTATTATTAATTGGGTGGTTTATTTCTTACTAATATCTGCGTGTAGAAACATTTATAGTATTGGCGTAATACTAAACTTCGTCATCTGGGCAACCTTAAAAGGGGACTTAAAAATACAGGCTGCCTTAAGAAGGGGATACTTCTTATAGATAATGCTGAACTGATATTATTTATATAGACTTTTGTCTGTTTGAACAACGGATTCCTATTACAAGCAGACGAAGCTGATTATAGAATAAATATTATTGCATTGCTCATCAGATGGTAAATACTACATTTAAGCAAAGATAGTGATGTTTATTGATAAGTCACCATATCTTCGGAAGTTCGGAGGATTTTTTTATACCTAATTATTAGTAAATTGTACATTCAAATATTATGCAAAGTGTAGAAAAATTCAAAATTATTTTGATTTAACTTGTCCTTTTAAGTGTAGGAAAATAGACACTTCAAGATGAAAATTTGATTTCTGTTTGAGGTTATTTAATATAAATTTATACCTTGATTTAGAAGTAAAGGTTAAAATAAATGAAAAAATTGCCGCTTATCCTTTCATATGGGATTAAGTATATTTGAGTATATAAGCATATTTGATTTGTAAATATGTTCCTTGATATTGTAGTATTAAAAATATGCACAATCAAAATTTCAGAAACAATCAATTAAAAAATTAATTCAAAGGAGTATTTAATTACACGCTTTTATCAATGTATTCTAATTAACAATTTTTTTTTGTTTTAAATATTTTCAAGTCTTTGATTTAAAGTAAGTTATTATAAATATTATGAAACTTAAAAATCAATCTTTTCTTATGTTCTTTACGGAATAACTCCACTTGTTAAGAATAAAAATTTAATTATTCGAATATTGAATAATTAAAGTTTGTAGATATTAAAATAATATTTCCAAATCGAGAACAAGCAAATAAGCATAATTTCCAAAATCTAGCACATCAGGGAGTGTGAGAAAAATGGATCACGGAATTCCATTTTTATAAACACGAAATGAATAAAAAAAGTTAAAATAAATAAAGTTAAATAAAAATGTTTAAAAGCGTTACTTATGATTAAAGGAACTAAAACTTTCATATTAAATTTTATCACTGATGTTGTTAATTATATATAACATTTATGAATAAAAAATAAATAAATGCCTATTTGAAAACCACTTTTTTTTAAATTAATTTTTTCGTTCTGCAGAATTAAAAGCCAGTCCCCGAGAATTTTATTTCCAAAATGTTCTAGTTGATCTGAAATTTCAGAGAAATGTTTCTGAAATTAATAGACGAAATGAGTAGAGTTGTATTGCCATTTGACAACAATTGCTCCATAGCTAGTAAATTTAATATTGTTATGTTTATAACATATTCATAAGTAAATTTATAAAACAGCATGAAAATTTTAAAGAATTGTTATAGGAATGCAGCGATCCAGTGACTGTTTTGAATATGGAGCTGGAGAGCGACCGTTTTATGATGCGACTTAAAAGAAGATTCTCCATGTATGTAGTAGTGGAGGCAAGTGGCGCTTGGGATATAATATCCCCCCCCCCCTTCTTTTCACCGCCAATGGCTTTGTAAGTGCAAACTGCGCACGAACTAAAGTTCTGTCTCAGTGGTTCCTCCTCTAATAAGACTAACGTCCGGACATCTACAACCCTTACCCCTCCTCCCCCGTCCGTACGTCTATGGAAAGTAGTACATAAAATCTACCGTCTATGATCAAAAGACCGTACGTTGGTGTGGTGTAAAAGTCTTACTACATGACCTTAGTTCAAAATTATGCTATCTGTTCCAAAGTACTTCTTGTGTATATTTAAAGCGAGAAGTTAACTAAAAAATTGAAACCGTCACACGAATCTAGAAAGTTGTTTAGTTTAACTTTATGATTGGTGCCTCAGACCTCAAAAATAAATTAACTTCATAAAGCTTTTTTTTTTAATACTTTCATGTGTTTACTGACAAAATCTAGTTGATTAAAATACCACAAGAAAGAAATTTATTTTCAAATCATTAATTTTTCCTCCTAATCTTCACGTATTGATCCATAACAAATAAATCAATTTTAAATGCAATATTCACTAGCGTCCTTAAGGTCAGCCAACCGGGCGTACGATAGCAACCCAATACTAGAGAACCCCCATCTAGCTACCTTATGCATGAATCAGAAATTATTATAAGATTATGAAAGCTAGCCTAATTTTTTCACCTGTATTTTCTAGTTCTCCCTCTAAAACAAATTAAAGAGAGATGATAGTAAAATAAGAAAGATTATTCTATCAAATGTTGATTTCGTTGTCCACAGAAAATTAATTAAGAAAAGGCAACTTTAAATGATATAGATAATAGATAAATTCGCTAAAAACGAAGAAAATAAATTTTTTAAAATTTTTCTTTTGTATCCGTTCATTATAAGTTAAATATAATTATTCTTTTTGTATCTATACCTTATAAGTTAAATATAACTATGCTGATAAAAATAAATGTGGCAAATATTCCTTTCTTGTATTAAAAATTGAAGATTTCATATCATTTCTTTCTTTCTCATTTTTTTTCTTCTTTTCTTTTTCCTTTTCTTTCTTTCTTTTTTATTTACTGGGAGGTTCTGCTCCATACTTTTTGACCGAGACTCAAAATCTAGAGCTGTGCTGATGATGTTCTTCTCTTTCAATTTTGACTTCAATTTTATTTGTGTTTAAAACGTATTCCCCCTTCCTAAAATAATGGGATAAAACAATGTAAGAACATTTTGAAGCTTTAATTTATCTTTTTGCCCACTTCACTGTGTTTCATGAGCGTTTCACAGAAGCATTGGTTCCTGTTTCGAAGAGTTTTAATTATTTATGGTTTGAAATAATGATAATGAAAAATTGTTTCTCTCCTTTTCATAACAGCGGGTAGAAGTTCAAAATCTTTGCTTTTGGCGTATTCAAAAATTCAAATCTACATTTTAAATTTTATTCAACATCATGGCTAATAACATATGTATTTGTTTTTCTTTAATTCAAGTTTAATTTTCAAATGCACCTGTCCGTATCTAGGGATAAATCACTTCTCCGGACTGCACTTTTTAAAATGAGTATTAGATTTCTTAAATTAAATTTAAACCCGTGTTAAAATGAATAATATAAAAGAATTTTATATTATTAATTTTAAGAAATTAATTAATATTTTGGAAATCTACTATTCTAATAAAATTCGTACTTCCATCTCGTGTTATTATTTAATTTTAAAATATCAAGATTTATAGATTTTTTAAAAAAAATTTCATAAGAACTTAATAAAATCTCAAATTTATACTTCTTTATAATGATAAAATAAATTAAACCAGAAATAAAGGCCACTTCTAAACATTTAAAAACAACTTAACTTGTTTCATGCTTTCATGCATAGAATTTTAAAATCTATTGTTGACTCATTTTCTGATGTGCTAGAGTTATGAAATTTTGAACACTTGTGTGTTCTTGATGACTATCTTAATATTTTCAGAGCTTAATTATCAATAAATCATTAATAAATTTTATTCCGTATCAGTCGCATCACCTGATAATGAGTTCGACAAACAAATTATCTGAAGATTAAAAAGTAGAAAATAATTAAAATAAAAATAATAATACGATGTAAAAAAAAGTTTTCCTAAACTATTTTTTAAATGCATTGTATAAATGAGCTGTAGGTTGATTTTGAATTTCAAAACTGCTATTTAAATAAAAATGACTCTTTTACCTAACGTTAAAAAAACGTTAACCACATAAATTTTTTAAAGTTATCTTATACAAAGAAGCACTCAAATATTGCTTCAATTTCATTCTTTTGTATTTCAGTTATTTTTCATTCTGCTTTGCATTTATTTCTACATTTAATAACTGGAATATATTTTTGCTGTTCAAACGAAAACAATCCATATTTTTTCAGTAAACTGTATTTTTTTTTCAATAAATTGCTATACTTAGAGACAATATCATTGTGTGAATTGTAAAATGGAGCAATCATTCTTTTAGCAGATATATCGGAAATCCAAGTGTCTATTAGAAATTCGAACGCTAACGACCCAAATATTTATTTTCCAAGGAATCTACTTAATTTTTAATATTTACACGTTAAGTTATTATAGAAATAAGTGTTCAATGATGAGAGAAATTTTATTACATTAACTAGCTAAGTAAAAACATAAAGACGAGTGCTTCATTTTTTTTTTCCATTAAAAAAAAAATTCGGAGTTGCAGATCAAAATTCTGCTTCAAGTTTGTGGTTTTCTTTCTGATATGAACCTTAACACAAGTGGGAAAAAGTTTACAACAAGAGGGAAACCGGGGATCTTTCTGGAAGATGGGGTAGTGGCGGGGCGGAGAGTAAACAAGCATCCGATTGGTTGATTCTTTCGACCAACCGGCATCTATTGGAAGCATTTGAAGCATTGCCCGCTCCCTTCAGAACTAGTGTAGCCCCGGAAATTCTTCAAGCTAGGTTGTAGACTTGCTGTACTGTATTCTTTACCATTTCATTTCACTGAGGTACGTACCACATCACTTTTTTATGTTATGTATCTGGCGGTGTCTATTTAAGATAAATATATTAATAGCACGTATTCTTTCAAATAATTAAAACGGATTATTAGTCTATTTAGAACTTTCTTTCCGGACATATTTAGTTTCAAATATTTCGGATGAAGTTGAAATTATAATTTTATTTAAAATTATTAATTTCAACACACTTTAAATAGTGATTACACTTTATATAGTGAACCATAATTAATTGTTATTAAATTAATTATGGTTCACTATTTAAAGTGTAATTATTAAATTTTCCACTTTCTTATATAATTAAATAACAGAAGGTTTCTTATAACTTTCATTTTCCCTTAAATTTGGTGGAAAAGAATTCTGTTTGTCGCAGCGCAAATATTTGGATCATCATCCTCTTTCACGATTTGTTTTACATGATTCTTCGAATTTCTTAAGATTTGTATTTTATGAGGTTTTTCTCTTAGCGTTTTTATACATCATTTGAATCAGAATAATAATATTTTCTGATGAGTGCATTTTTTTATCATTTACGATGCAGTTATTGAATATTCTTCAAGATTTGCTAATCTCTAGTTTATCTGATCTGCAAGAATAGCTAGCTGCATTTGTATCTCATATTAAATTGGCCGTTAGAAAGTGTTTCATTGTATTTGGTTGTATAAAAGTTCTTACTCTGTCAACAGGAGTAGATTTTCCGAAGTTGGAATTCAAAAGTTATAAATCGTCTGGAAAAAAAAATGCAAATAATTTTTCAAATAGCTACATATGTATCTCATACTAAATAGACCCTTAGAAAGTCTTTCATGTTATTTGGTTGCGTGAAAGTTCTTGCTTGGTCAGCAAAGTAGATTTTCCAAAGATGAAATGCAAAAGTTATGAATCGTCTTGAAAAAAGCGCAAGTAATTTTTACAGAAGAATATGGGAAATCGAGTTTAAATAAAATAAGGAGTTTATGACCTACTTAACTGGAAATAATTTACGGCTTTATTATCCCTTCTTTTTTACGAAACTTCACTACATAATATTACTTTGAGATTTTTATTCGTAACTAAAGTGATATCTTTCTAAATTGAAATTTGAGAAAGAATATTTTTATTTTATTATTTAATCTCAAATATCGTTGTTTTATTTATCTTTGAAAGTTTCAGTCTTTCAAATGTCATAAAACATTTTCTTCATCTTTAACAAACTTTTTTTTGGCTGTATATTATTTCTTGTGCTGGAAATGGTTTGTTATATTGACACCTGGTTTCCACCGATGTGTTATCTGACAAATTTTGATCATTTAGATTTTGTTAAAAAAATTTTTTATCGAGATGGGTGGAATTAGAGAATGTGTAATTTACAAAACGATCAGATTATTTTAAAAAAAAATCCCCCGCCCTTTTACCATGACTTCCAGGTTAATTAATATTCAATTGTATTTTAATGTTGTCTTTTTTGCATTTGAATGGTATATGACGCACTTTAAAGCTTTACGTAAGGTAACTTTTAATTTCTAATAAACTATCATAAGATGTGAAGAATTGGATTAGTTTGGGCATTCGAATTATCTCAAAAAAAAGGAGAATTGTTCAATTTAAAAAAATTTTTTTTTTTTGTTGTTGTTATTGTCTCAGTATCAGAAAGTGCTACTAATTTAAGAATAAATCTCTGTTATGCAGATTCTGAAATATTCATAAAATGTGAAGCTTGTTCAAGTTTGAAAGATTGATTGAATAATAATTTCGACATTTTGGGTGGAGGAGAAGCAAAAGATAAAATAAAGGGGAAAATATTTTCACATGCAGTTTGCCATATAAAATTTCATGCAAATCAAGAAGAAATATAGATTTTAAAACTCTGTAGTACTATCAGAAATATATTGAATGCGTGTTGTAAAAATTCTGCATACATTATTATTGTTATCTCTTAATGCAATTAATGCGCCTTATTTTTAAATCCCCGATGTTGAAATTTTTTTTAACTTTTTGAACGGTATTTCTTTTCACATGCAGTTTGCCATATAAGATTTCTTGCAAATCAAGTAGAAATATTGATCTTTACATTGTGTAGTATTATCAGAAATCTCTTGAATGCGTGTTGTAAAAATTCTGCATTCCTTATTATTGTTATCTCTTATTGCAATTAATACGTCTTATTTTTAAATCACCGATGTTAGAAATTTTGCAAACTTTTTGAACGGCATTTCTTTATCTCTGACGTCAGATTGTTATTATTATTTTTTAATTACATTTTATTCAGGAATCTTATCTACCAATATGCTGCATTTCGGCAAAAATCCAAACATCCGATATACCAAATCCGAATTTTCGCGTCTTGCATAGAAAAGGCTTTAAAAAAAAAAAAAAAAGCCTTTTTTAAAACCCTTTTTTAGTTATGAAAAAAAGATACGTTACAAACCCCATTTTGAAAAATCTCTGGCCGAGCATTCAAAAGGTCGAAACACAGGATATGTTTTTATTCGACCGTAACAAATGATAGCTTGCCGTAGAATTGTAGTGGGATTTTCTCCCCCCAAAGGTTGAAAAACCTTTCTCTTTTGGATTCCTGTTTTCGTTGAGATTTCTTGAGGGCGTGTTTGCTCTATTGATGTTTTCTAAGTTGTTATTTTGTGTTAACTTTATGTGGAGTTTGTATTTTAAACTCAGATTCCTGTACTTTTTAAGGAAGTTTTATATTAATGTCAATCATTGTTAAAATGAATTCAATCTCTTGAAAGTCATCTTATTGAGACAAGCTAAAGAGTTTTTCTTCAATCTGTCATTATTAGATGATAATGGAATGCTATATCTGTCTGAATCTACGATATAAAAATCGTTTTTTCTTCCCCTCGTTTGGGTGAAAGTTTGTAGTCTAATTCTTGATCAGTTAAACAATCTTTAAAGCTTTTGTAACTGTTTTTCGTTACTAAATGAGATTTGAAAGCACGGTTTCTTCGTTTCTCTTTAATTGAAATATGGTACTCTGGCCAAGTACAATGACTAATAAAAGCATATTCTGTGGAATGAACTTCAGTTATGAAAAGATGATTATCATTATTGATTAAAAAGAGAAAAATTGCTTGTGAATCTACGATGAAGACTCTTCTCTTACAAATTTTACTGCATTTCTTTCTGATTTTAAGTTAATACATTCGATTTGTGTAAATTTTAAAATTTTTTGCTGAATTTAGATAAGTATATGAAATTATCTATTATTGATATATATATGACCTTAAACTTTCAATTCAGAATTAAGGAAGATTAATTAAGAGTCACACTAATTATACATGATCAGATTGATATCATTTCCCAAATATTGAGTAATTTGAATGTAGGAAAGTCTGAGTTGCATATGAATATTTCTGTTTTTGAAACGAGCATTTTGGTTCGTGGTTATCATCATTAAGACATTGTTCATGCAAACGGAGTTAGAATATTTCCGAACGATTTGTGCGTCAGAACATTTTATAGTATTTAAAGATTATATCATACAATGAAAAATACTTCTAAAATTTCCATGGCTACTTTGCTGTCTGTTATTTAAAAATGGTTCTCATATTCTACGGAACTTTATCCTGGAGTGTCGTAAAAGAAATTAGATATTATATTTATGTATATATAAAAGACAGTTCAAATATTATAGTTTGCTTTATTTTCTATTTTATAATTTTTTTCCTTTTTTTTTTTTTCGCTGCTGTAAATTGGCGAAAATATTTCGTAAAAGAAATTAGATATGGGAAAAAATATAAGAAACATCCTCTTAAGAAGTTGCACGAAGTTAAAACCTAAAAGTCATGTTTGATAATGAGAAACTCTTCAAAGATATGCCTTGTTTTTTACCTTTGAAAGTCTTAGTGAAATTATTTGTGTGTTAGTCTTTTCACTTAAGACTTAGTAGTGGTTTATTATCATTTCATTTAACTGAACGAACCCGAATTTTACCACACGGAAACTGAATATTATAGTACCAAAATACCCGACAGAAACATTAACATATGTTACGAAAAAACGTTTAAGCTATGGAACTGTACATACTTTTTCTTTGGTGGCATTGTAAAATGTTAATACAGTTATTTGTGTATATCCGATCGTGGGAAATGCAGGGTTTTTTTTTTTAAATATAAACAGTTGTAGAATTTTCAGCACATTTTGAAATTTATCGACTTTAAGGGAAATATAATGCCTTCTTCTTACCTTTAAACAAATCATTACAAACGTAGTGGACGGAAGGTGGCTGCAGGAATTTTAGGATGAACTCTCCCCGCTGTATTACCTCTTGTTGTGTGAATGACCCCTACTTTACTGAATTTAAACAGCTGGGGAACTCAAGGTTACGTTTTCACTGAACTGAAATAAATCTAGCATACGATGACAGGTACACATGAAAAATTCACCTGGAACTTTCATTCTTTGTAAACACGACCGTGCACGTATTTAGAAATATGAAGTTCAAATAAATAGATAATTTCGTGCCGCCTTTATTATATTTTATTTATTTATTTATTTATTTTTGTTGTTGTTGTTGTTATGTCCGTTCAAGAATGCTGTTATTCATAATTTTTGAATTGATTGTGAAAATTTCCTTTTGCTTATAACTCATTTGAGTATTTTATTATTTCTTGTAATGCATCTATAATTTTATTCAACCTAAAAATAAATGCAGATCTCCAGTTATCTAGGTAATACAAACGAGACAGACCTTTCCGGATTAGTGAATATCTGAATAATTGATGAAAAAGATATTTGTTTGAACGAATTATTAATGAACTATTAATGATTACGAAAACGATGTTGCCTACGTTATGTACTCGTACGTATTGTAGTGTACATATTGAACATATTAACAAAAATCCATTGTGTCGTTGTCTTTATTTGGGAAGATTTTGTTTTCAGATTCTCCCACTTCTCCGGAAAATTGAAGCTCTCCTTCTATTATGTAAAATTCTGCTGTTTTATTTTATTATTTTAATAATTGCTAGTTGTAGATATCGAGCCCTTAAAACCTGATAAACAGATAAAAAGAGAGAAAAAAACCCGTCTTAATCATTCGTACGATGTAAACGAAGTCTTGCAAATTGCTAAGTAATTATTAGGTTATGTTCATGATGAGAAATGTTTTTCATCTATCCTAGCACAGCAGATTTTTAATCCATTTCATCTAATGAGAAGAAATTCTAACTCTGAAATTCAATTAGCAATGGCCGTGTGCTTAATGAAAGGGGTGCCCTTGTGCCGCGTCATTTAATTAATACCCTGCTGTTTGTTTTTAAAACGAAGACAGGATCTTATTGCAGAAGCAGAAAAGAATTTTCGCTAAGTCTATTTCATTTTTGGCACGTATCCATCAATTATTGGGCTTCAACTATCACTGAAATTGAGCATTTTTGGAATCGACTTGCGCATTTTAGTTACCAGGTAAACACGATTGTTTTTTTGTGGTAATGATTTGAAACTTGTGGCTGGCAACAGAAATATTTGTTTTAAATCTGGATTTTCAAAATCGAGCGCTGCAATTTAATTATGGCAGCTTCTATTAGATTTTTCATTACCTTTAACTGAAGGAATTAAAATAAAATGTTGACTTGGAATAATTTCTTGCAATCTAATTATATGACTTAATCGATGCTATTTATCGTCTGTTAATATCTTATTTTTAAAAAATTTATTTCATTTTCCTATTTTTTTGCCTCCTTCGGAAGAAGGAAAAATTTGTACAATAGGATATATGGTTATGACTTTTTTTTTTTTTTTTTTTGCCGGAAAAATTTGCAAATGAAAAAAAAAATTAATGTATGAATCAAGAATGTTCACTGTTTCTTGCCAGTGTGTGTATGCAATTATTAAATGTGTTATTTTCTTGTAAGTTGTAGAAGGTGACTTAAAAATTAAATTTCATTTTTAAACGAGTTTTGATAGTGAAAGGTTATTTAAGAATATTAGTACGGGTCTTGTAAAATTAGCCTCGTCAATAGACAAATGTTGGTTATGAGATTTAAAAAAAAAAAACTGTGTGCTAGTTGTGATTAAAGGTTTTTACCTTCGATAATATGCGTTGACCAACAAAAATTAGGTTTATAACTATTCTTTATCTCTCAACAACAATAATGGATATAATAATTTCTAAGTGAGCTATAGATTAGATTATTATGGATAGATTTTTTTATATACCTGATTATAACAGTTTGGAATGGTCAGAATTAGTTGGATGTTTCTTGAAAATTTGCCGCTTATGCTAACAGTGTTGAAAGGAATTGTATCTTCATTAACATTGTACTGCTGAGTTAATGATTCTCTGTAAGAGAAAAAAAGGGGCTGTTGTTTTTCGTCTTCCGAAAGTGGCGTGGGAAACAAATGTCGTTGGGGGAATCAAGCGGGTGTGATTTTCCCCTGAAGGCAGAAACTCGGATGGAGGGGGGGGGGTAACGCTACAGAGGATGATTCATTCTGTTCCTGGGTTGTCATATTTGGCGATTAGTGCACGCACCCTTCTTTTCAACAATCATTAATTCTTTCTTATTGTATGGTTCTTGTATTGATTGCGTTCACCGATGCATTAAATCTCGCGTTATTTCACTTGGAGTAGCTAGTTTCTTTTCGATTGCTCCCTCCCTCGCGCCCAAGCGTTTATATGGAGATTTAAGGTAAACCTGTACAAGTTTAATGTTAGCATCCGGATACTGTCGAGATACAGCGTAATATTGAAATATTTAGTGTTTTTGAGGGAGGATTGTTTTTTAAAGAAATTTTTAGATATTGCTGTTAATCAATGGTGTTTTTAAATCAATGGTGCTGATGGGCACCATTGATTTACAAGTAATTAGTGTTTTCTCAGACTGCGTTAGTTCAAGTTATTTAAATGAGTTAAGTGAATTTTAATATAAGAGATCAATAAATAGTAGTTATATAAATGTTGGTAGTTCCGATTTATCAAAATTATTGACGTTTCGGTTCATTTGGATATTGGAAAATTTAGTTTCTGGATTTTTCATGATAAAAACTATGATTTTTTAAAGAAAGAACTGAAGTATATGTTTTTAATTTTCCACATCATATAAATGAGAGTTGAATGAAACACACACATTTCCCCTTAATAAAATTCCTATAATTGAAACTTTTCTGCCATATTTTAGAACAGAAAAGTTTTTGCTAAAAAAAAGTGTTGATTTAATGTGTGCAAAAAAATCTAAGACCCTTTTAATTCCTTGGAAGTTATAATTAGTTATATTTGCATGCAAGATTTTTCTGTTCTTGGAATATTTCTTCACCCGGCTACATTAAAGCATTTTGGGTTGCGCAAATTCAGCCACTTGAAGTCTTGCAGAAAAATGTGCTTTTTTAAGAACACAGCTGGCGTTCAGTTAGTTCTGTTTACTGGAAAGAAAACGTTATCTCGGAATATCAAATGTTAATGTTAATGTATTCTAAGTTTTTTTGAAGCGCTGTATACTATTTCGGTTTTTCCATGCAACTTAAGAAAGCCTAAGAATTTTCTTTCTTTCCTTTTTGAAACTAAAAGAAAAACAATCGTATTCTAACCGGAAATGCACTTACCAAACATCCGGTTAATTGTTGTATTATCCACTATCTAATATTTTATTTTTCTTGTTGCCTTAAAATTTTTCTTTTTGTCTATTAGTTTATTTGACGCTTGCTCGGCATTATATTGACAGCAATGATCTAAACATTATTTGATTCAGTTATGAACGTGATATATTCGACTTTTGAATTGAGGAAATTATTTGTACTATTGCAATTTTACTTAGCTTGCAATTATTTATGTTTTGTATCTGTAAAGGATAAAACAAATGTCTTGGGCAGTATTTTATGTCTCATTGTTTCTAGTTTTCCCGTTTTATGTGGAGATCTTAATTTGAACTGTATTGTAGACAAGAATTTTAGTGAAAAGAACTTGCAAAGCTGTCGAGTGTTTCCTTGAGTTATGGAATTGCATGTTGAACTGAGATTTATTTAATAACCTCTGCTATGACATTGCCACGTTTTTGCTTTGAAGTTTCTCATTTGGAGGTATTTTCTTTAATTACCATTTATCGCCGCATTTTAGATTTCCGTTAAAGTTATGCCCTTCTTTCCAATGTACATATAAAGTTATATGTGACTATAAAGAACTTTCGTCTTTTCTGTTTAAAATTTCTTGTATGAAAGGGAGCGTGTACAGAGTAGTAATTGTTATTCAAACAATTTTATTACAGTTTTTTAAAAAAATTTTTAAACAATATTGTCGGATTTTTTTATGTGATTAGTATAAAATCGATGACAGAATATAATGTTATATATTATCTTTTCAAATAATAATAAAGTGCTTTTTTTATTTAGCATTTTTTATATTTGTAATTCCTATATTTTTGTAGAAATTATGTCAGGAATTAATTTTAATAAAGTCAATGAATTGCTATTAAAGCTTTCTAATTGAACCAAGAACGAATTTCAGATTCATATATAAAGCAAAAAAGAGGAAAAAACTTATTATTAATTAAAAATAGTATGCTGACGACACTGGCATGGAAGTTGTTGCGGTTTGTTAAATGATTCCCGTAATTGTTTGAATGGGGGAAAAAATGCTTAGAAAATCAGCTTAAAAGATTACTGATTTTTTTTCATTTAAGGAGAAAAAAAATCATGGTAATTTTAAGGCAAAATTTATTGACCTTTGATTTTATGCTATCGAAAATTTGTGTAAAATTCGCCGCGTGATATTTGTAAAGTTACATCATCTAATAATGACATTAATTATGTGTTTTAGTTAGAATTTTACATCAGTATCAGTATCAGTTTTTTATTATTAAATCAGTTCATCGCAGATATTGCAGAGAAAAGGTAATGCTCTAAATTCTAAAATAAAATAGTTCCTTTTTTTATTTTCCTTTGAGTGGGCGAATAATAGTAATAAATTTTGTGATATGTTTACTGCTTAATTTTTTGTTGTTTTGTAAGACAGATGTAATATTCATTCAAATGAAAAGTCGACCATCAAACGCTTTTGGTATTTATTTAGCATAATAGCGTGAAATGTATTCTAAAAAAATTGCACTTATATCATATTTTTATGTCATAGAATTTAGCAAAATTTTCAAAAAAAAAAAAAATCTTTCTTTTATGATGATGATTTTTGTTTTTCTGACGCCGGTTTCCTTTTTCATGGGAATTTCTACGTAAACGTCTTCTTGATTAGTTTTTTCTTTCCAACTCTTGATGTAAGAGGCTCTTTTTTTCCCTTACTTCTGTTGATTTAACTGTATTATGCATACATTATGTAGTATGAGCTCACTCGTAAAAAAGATTGAGCTTTATTTTATGCCAGAATAAAATGACTTTGACCTGAAATGAGTGGTTTCATTCTCTTGCTACTGAATAAACATTGATATGAATCATTTTTTTTTCAGTACTTGTAAACTCAGGTTACGAGTTTCCCTTCCAGAGGGACAAAAAGAAGGGGCAGGGAGTGACAGTTTAGTTTGATGTTATTTTCATGTTTTTCTGCTAAATGGATTCGATTCTTAAAATAGGAAAGAATAGTTTTCGTATGCTTGTAAGTTAAAATAATAAGATATTTTTCAAAACTTGAAATGCTTTTATTGCTGGTCGCTCCAAAACAATAAATTATTCGAATTTTTGTTTATTATGATATTCGATGTCAGATATGCTTTTGATTTGCGTATCTTTTATTGGAGGTCCCAGTTATTTACTTTCATTATTTCTTTTTGGTAGTAGTGTAGCCATTTGTAAAGGTCATATGCATGTCCTAAACGGTGATTTACACAACATAGTGAAATAGTGTTTGGTTTAAAACCCAAGAAATTAACCAAATGTGTTTCCTACCTCCTTTTAAATGTTAATCCATCTTCACTATCATGAATTAATTTTATGGGTTCAGTTAGATATAAATCGAAAGAAGGCTGTGGAAAAATTTAGCCTGTGTCTTTTTTGTGAAATGTATTGAAATACAGAAACTATTACTTGTAGCTAACCCGTCCACAACATTTTTTTAAATTTATCCGCATTGAACCAATACAATTGGCTGCTGAGATTATTATATGATTAATATTTAAAAGGGCGTAAGCAAGAAAACCTATTTGATTTATTTCTTAGATTTAATGCTAGAAAAATTTGAACTGGGTATGCTATGACAGACCTTCTTTGGGCCAAACATGGGCCCTTTATGAGTAGGGTACTTTAATATCCAGTGTCAGTAAAGAACGGAGATAATGAGGAAATACTAAAAAAATATGCAAATCTAAAAAATTTTTGGCATCTAATAACACAAAAAGCATGTAAGAGGGATATATTCGATAAAAAAACATAATGGTTTTAAAGAGAGCAGCAGTAAACACATTTTAAATTTCGAAAAGTATTTCCCAACTTATATGAACACTATCCACATATTCTAAAATGCAATTAACAAACAGTTGCATAGAGTAAAAATTTATTTTAGAAATCAAATGGTCGTAAATTATCAAAATTATGATCAAAACTCTCAGCTTTTTTATTAAAACAATTATGAAAGCGTTACAGATTGTTCTTCAAAATTTAAAGAAAGCAGGATTTTTTTAATGCCATTTCTTATACATATCTAGCTTGTTATTTGGCTTGCTGGAAAAGATATTAATTTTTTTTTTCTTGTCAGCTATATGACTGTAACTTAAGCTGTTTATTTCAGTGTTCTTTTAGAAGAGGGGTTCTAACATATGTGTAGAAATACGCCATAAGTTTCATAGCATCGTTTCAGAGAGAGCTCAAAAGTAGTGGCATCTTATGTGTATATTAATTCACAGTGCGTTTAATAACTCTGGGTTTTATTATATTTCTTAGCAAGTAGATGCGTTTCAAGTGACGTGAACAATGGTTAGATTGTTTTCATGCGGGTACGCGTTGTGAGAGGTTCTGTGTGAATTTCTCCAGTTTCTGATTTCAGTACAATGATACCCATTAATCGTTTTCTGGGCAAAATGTAAAGAAAGCCTTCTTACTCATGGGTCAGTGGTTAACCCAGTAGCATGAATATCATTTAAGTGACATGCATAGGCCATCTGCGTATTTGCCACAAAACTGAGGTCTTTCAAGTGTTCGACTCTTTGGATGAGATAAAGTATCTTACTGTAAGTGAAGTCGCTTTGTTCGAGGTTTGTTGTTCTTAGTATTATGTAGCGCTTTCAAAACAACAATACACAGGAGCGTTCTCGTTTTCTTTAGGGACATAATTGTTTTTATGCATTTTTTTTACTTGTTCTTATTCTTTCTTTCCAAGGAAAATATTTTAACAACTCTGTTTAGTCCCAATTAATGTTTCCCAAGTTCATATAATTCAAGAGATCTATTCAAACGGTTTTCTAGAAGGTGTAAGCTAAGGAATTTTTTGTTGTTTGTTTAGATTTGGACAAAAAATTATACATGGATAACTTAGCTGGTGATTGCAATATCTTTAAGATGAAATGAAGCCGCTATTTTTTTAATAGGTGGGATAATTATGAGTTTAAAAACCATTTACTATACTGTATCTTTAAATCTGTTTGAAAATTTCGGTGCTTATATTAACTACTGATAGAATCATTATGAGTTTAAAAACCATTTACTATACTGTATCTTTAAATCCGTTTGAAAATTTCGATGCTTATATTAACTACTGATAGAATCAAACTTTATTTGCATTTCATACTTTGTAAGGCATGGTTTTTTTTACCGAGCACAATTTATACCTGATCTTAAAATGTGGGCACGAAAATTTTCATAGCCTTCCTTCAGGCTGTTCAGTAGTTTGAATAAAAAAAATTAAATATATATATATATATATATATATATATATATATATATATAGAGAGAGAGAGAGAGAGAGAGAGAGAGAGAGAGAGAGAGAGAAAGGTAATCTTGACTTAAAACATATCATTTATTGAGTAGCACTATTTGAAATTATTTTTATACTTTTAGTTAATTCTTCATTTTCTTTATTATTATTATTGCTATTCTACGACTTCGGTGTAGAAGCAGTTTATTCCATTCTAAAAAGAGGTCGGGGCTATGACGCATGAAATAGACTAACTTGTATCAGGATCAATTGGAAGTGGTGCGGGCAAAGAGAGAGGGAGGGATAAAAGCAACAGATAAGACAGAAAATACGTATTTGCCGCAAAGCCTTTTACTATTCCTTAATTTCAGGTCTTTTTTCTTATCCGTAAATTTTTTACATTTAAGGACATTTAACCTTAAACCTTATGTGATTTGTTCCATCTCGGTGGATTAATGATAATAATACTCAATTTGTTTATTAAATATTTTCATTTCATTTTATTTTAGGTTTATTTGCGCCATCTACCATGGATACCAAAGACAAAACTTCTAGATCAAGTTCCAAGGAAAATCTGAACGAATCCAGCCGACCCCTTTTAGATGAGGAAGGTGGGACCGTGGCAATCGAGTTGAATCGCACCGACGACACCACAACAGGAGCTGGCGAAGAGGCAGTCAAGGAGTCCACTTTGGAAAAGAGTGAAGAGGCCAAAGCTGATGGTAAGGGATCGGAATCGAAAAAGGACAAAAAAGAGAAAAAGAAGAAAGAAAAGAAGGAAGAGAAGGAGAAAGCCTCTAAGAGAAGATCATCTTTCACTGCAAAACTGACTGCTGGCCTCAACCTTCTGGACAGAGACGACAGAAATGTAAATGATCACATTAATGTAAGTGAACCCCCCCCCCCCTTTCATAGGCTAATTTACAGTTGTTTCTGTGTTATTAAATTACCAACAGTAAAAATGATTTGTTGAGTGCAGTTGAACTAAGATTGAATGCATGTATTTAAAAGCCTTTAACCTTTGTAATATAACCTTCGCATTTTGCTCCAACCGAAAATAAAAATTAGCAAGATTTCCTTTTCAAAACAAAAATGATTATTAATGCGTTATTATGCATTTGTTAAGTTAAATAAACCTTTAAAAATTATTGTTAAAATGTTATTATAAGAATGTTACTGAATCTTTTTTTACTTCAATTTATTTAAAAAGACTTGGAAATGCTTAATAAATTTTGCTTTTTTTAATATCGATGAACGTTTCTTATCCCTTTTTCTCCATAAAAAAAGAATATTTACCTTTTTTTTATTTAAGGTGATTGAATTATTACTGTTATTTTCGTTGAAAAATCGCGTTTAATTTTGATTTTTATCAAGAAAAATATATTCAAAGTTCTATGTTGATATCGGAGACAAAATATCTGAATTTTTTCTTATATAAGCAATTAAAAATTCCCCCTCCAATTCTCAGGAAAATTTTACACATTTGCTGAGAAACTTCCTTGTAAATACTTCATACTTCCATGTAAATTCTTGTTTTTTTTTAAAAAAAATTCCATGCTCAATGCAAAATGCATTAAAAAAAAATTATTACAACTCCCTGTAATGTCTAATTCTGAAAAGCTTTTTTAAAAATAAAATCGCGACAAAAGAATGTAATTTTGAACGAATATTTACTATATAAACTTAATAGTGTTCTAACAGCACAGTGCCATATATGTTAAAGTACAAATAATTAAAAGCCACTTATATAAGATGTAACTAGTGTCTGAGTATCATATCCATATATTATGGATGGTACATTGAAATAAACTCTCAGATGGATATTGAAAACATAGATTCTTAGGACTCTTAGCTTCACTGTACATTTTCAGGAAGAGCTTTTTCCTCAAAAATTTCCCCCATCGTTTAAAATTTTGATATGGACTTTAGAATAACAATACATTTAAACAGGTTAAGAAATGAGCTAAATTAAAATTTCATTGAGTGGAAATTCACTCGTTCTTTTATAAATTCATAAATCATTCAGTCATAAAATATTATTTACTATTGCTTTTGTAATGTCTGTTCTTCTGATCAAACGCTTCATATGATTTCAAATTCAGAAGCACATCTTATTGATTAATTTAATTTTATTGCTAGAACTATTAATATAATAATATTTTTGTATTTTCTGTAATGTCGGAAGTTCAATCTGAACATGTTTTCCAAGTTGAATGATGAGTCAGAAAATTGTAAATATTTTGATTACTACGAAGTAACCACATTTGAATAAAATGTAGCCGATGCAACTTGTTTGTCAGAAAATGGTGCCACGAACTTAATTTTTATTCTTATTTAAAACAAAATATAATATTATACGTCAGGAAAATTATTTTATCAAACGTGCCATCACGTGGATTTCTTCATAATATAATTTATAATTTTCTTCAGCAAATAACATCCACCCTGACCTTATTTGCTTAGATGAGCTTGAAAACAGATTTCTGGCGCCTTCGCTTTCTTCTGCTTTTTCCATTTCAATCTGTGCTCATTTCCTGAATATCCTGATTATAAAAATGACCTGGCCCGGTGAAAACTGGATCTGGGGCCAACTTGGTTGTCAATCAACAAACCCTTTTACCTTCACAGAGGCCTCGGATGCAGACAACTCTCCTCCATTTCCGATTCTTGCTATTGTGGTTTTTATTCCCCGAGGTTATGAAAGCCACTTCACATGAAGGTCACTTGGCTTGACATTCCATCGTAACGATGACGATGACTCATCGGTGCCTTTCCATCTGTTTGTATTTATCTTGGTAATCTGAACCTACTAGATGTGTGCGGCTGTTTTCAGATGCATGTTTGGAAGATGAAGCTGGTGCAGTTGGAAAGACTGAATGTTGAATGAATTCTCGAAGAGAAGGGTTGTCATCACTCACGAGTTTCTTATGAGTAAACGGAAACGCATGTCAGTTCAGACAGAGTTATCAATATATACATAATTGCTCGTGTGTGTGTTTTTTTTAAAAATATAATCGCATTCACGTCGAAATTTACTCAAAATATATTTGTTAAACATTTTCAGAAGACGAATAATAGATACAGATATATTTTTTATATGCTGCAAATACTGTTAAATATGTTTAACTGATCCGGTTAGTCAAATTATAAACTAATAAGGAATAAGAGAGAACATATGGATTAATTCTGTTATTCGTTACTTTTTTTTAAATTTCAATTTAGTTTCAATTTTCCAAATGATGATATAAATCATATTTTTTATTGAAAATAATCTCAAATGATTTTTAAAATCCACCGAATTTTCGTCACTGTTGAAACAGACGCTCAGTTTATTAATTTTTCAATAATTTCTGTGAAAGCGCATTTCTTAAAAGCCCCGTTGTAGTTTTAACATTAGATATTGAAGGAAATTTTTTAAAAGATTAATGAATATTCATCGCGTTAATATTTTTTAAGGCATGACCAAGATAGGAGGATTTATGTTACAGTCATGACATGAACTGATCATTGAAACTGATGTTTATTGATAAAATGGAAATAATGGCCAGCGAAATTAAAAGATTAATTAAAAAAGATAAAAGAATTTTAAGGATATTTTTTTCTTCACTAGATATTTACAAATAGAAATTTATCACTATTACATTTATGAAATAATATTAGTTTTATACGGATTCCTTGCAAAAATCCTTTAGAAATGGATGCACACTATATATTTAGGATTCTAACGCATTCTCATGCCTTGCTATCTTGTAGCTGGCAGCTTGTAGAATTCAAAGCTAAAAGAGTTTAAATGAATATGAAGTCAATTATTATTTTATTAAAATCCCACTAAAATTCTATATTTTTTCATCAATGATACTATTTTCCATTCCTGGTACAAATGAGATGCCGGTTTTTCTGTATGATGTGAATTATTTTTCTTACGTGCGTAACTGAAAACATACCCAGCTTATTCATGCCTGTTTTTGTGAGCAGGAAAATAAAAGCATTGATACGAATGAACTGTAATTGGCCAAGTCGTGATAGCGATTTAATTATGAGGCGGTGCCTGCTGTTCAAATAGTCCTAACCCGCAGCTGAATACTTAGATGTTAGCAACAGAAAGCTCACTGATTTTTCCCTCTCAGAATATTATAGTTTTGTTATTATTTAGTGTTTGAAGAAATATAATCCATACATTTCTTATTTTCATTTTTTCCCCCTTCTTGAAAATCAATTATTTAGGACATTTTCAAAAAGCGTTTTATGTTGAAGTTTCTATATATATTTCTTGGTCTTATTTTGAGAAATATGGAATCATAAGATTAACCGGCTTTTCTGTGAACTTTTAAAAAATGTTCCGTAAGCATTATTATGCTTATATATTACGTTCCGTAAATTGTATTTTATTTCACTCAAGTAAATTACTCGTTTAATCATTCCTTACCTCATTGAATACATTTCATCATTTAATCGCTAATAAATGGAGTTAAGAAATTAAATAAATAAAGTTAAAAAATGTGTACACTTTCATATTCTGAACAAAGATAAGTTCTAGATTGTATAGCTGTAGAAACTGATTACATTAATGAATACTTTTAATATAATAATATTAATGAATATTCTTAAATTATCGAAAGAAACTGTTTTTACTAAAAGCAATTGCTTTTATAATAAGTTTATTTATCATAATATAGAAAATTCTCTTTTATAATATATTCGTAAAAAAATGTGGCATACTTTGCATTTTTACTTTGAAACTGCATTTTAAAAATCAGTCTGAGGGGATCTATTCATCGTGCCTCTCTCCAAGTGCATTGGGAGTCTTTTTTCACCTTTTTCTCCCTCTTTATAAGAGGCCCATTTTGGGGTGAGAGCAGTTTAATGAGGGTTCGGTGAGATCTTCGAAGGCGGGAAAATGCCTCCAGGCGGAAGCAAAGTTGTTTCTTTTCAACCTTCCCCAAAATGGGGGGTTATTTTTATGGACGACAGACTGCAACAGAGAATACCAAATTATGCGTTCCATTGACATTCCAGATTGTTAAGCTTCCCTGGTGATTATTTTCAGTTCTACTGTATATAGATATAGAACATTTTCCTAATGTCGCCGTTTCTAAAAAACTCGACAAAATGCGCAGAACATAGTTCTTGTAGACTTTTATCGTACGTATTGTATTAGTATGAACATTGCATTCAAAGGCATTGCAAAACGTGTTTACGTTTTGTAATTCTAAATAAAAAGCATGAAATCTGATTGATTTCGCTTTTTTTTTTGGCATAAAAGTTATTTAAATTGATTTTCTTGGGCCAAATAAAAGACATCAAATAGGCGGTAAATATTAAGGTTTAAGATTTGAAGTTCGAAATCTCGATAACTAATCGACTGACGGTAGTTTGAATCTAAATGGGACAAATTTCCAATTATTTCCACTAAAGTGCTACAGCTTATTATAAAATTTGGTTTAGGTTTTTCAGATTATTCAATTTTCAATATAAAAAAATCATAAAAATGAAATGTGTATTATTTCTGACTAATGGTGATGAGTTGGGAGTTTTTGATCAGTATTCTATTGAAACTATAAACGTTGTACTGAATAATTGATAACGAATCCCTTTTTAAAACGTTACTCTAAAACCCTTTCATTCCGTATAACTAAAAAAAAAAAAAAAAAACAGCCGACGGTAATAACGTGTAGAAATCCTTTCTCAACAAAATTCATAACCGAAGCCAATCCTTTTGTTTTTCAAGAAAATAATAATAATTACAAAAATTGCTTATAATGAATATGTAGAATTACACTTCATTGAAAATTAGGAGACACGTGTAAATATTTCCAATAAAATTTTATAAAAATGATCAATTTTTGTAGATTAAAGAAGGTATCATTAGGTTCGTATTATGAATTTTATGTCTGAACAGCCAAGATCAAATTTCATTTAATAAATATTTTTATCATTTGAAAAGTTTCTTACATTTGTCTTTTGTCGCTTATGCCGCATTATTTCGATAATAAATCTTGAAATTCTAGATTATTTGAGCTTCTGAATATAAACTAACTGTTCTACTCTAAACTATTATTAAGCTAATAGCATATTGAATTATATTTAATATATACTGTATTGTAGTGTTCAAGATAAGCATTCCAGTGGAATGCTTTCTGACAATATTTAAATTTATATGTTCTTTTGGTGGTAAAGAGTTAAAATTTTAAAAAATTACCAATAATTTTCACTTAAAATTTTGTCAAACACAAAACAGGAACTAACTTGTAAAAAAGAATAAAAATATTATCGTAAACGCCTATGCATCTTCATCTTGCAGAACACAATGCTAGTGAAGCTATAACGGAGTGCTTGTGGCAACTTATCAGAAATTATTTATTATGATGTTTTATCAGTAAAGTCTTTCAAACTCTGGCATGCAATGTGGCGTTTAAACAAATGATGATTCATTGGTTCGAACTGTAATCGTAAATCTGAGGCAATATGAAAGGCAAAAAAAGCTTCACTGTTAGAGTTAGCACTTTTGTATTCAACAGTAATTGTGAGGTTGTGCGAGAAACACCATTCTAAATGTTCAGAAGTGTAGATAATTAGGACACGCGCTTGCAATTCAACTCTTAGAACTTCAATTCATAACTCTCCATGACCGAAGTCATTACTGCCACTATTTAAAGGTAATCTAATTATTTTATTACTCAGTTACTCATGGGTACTTCTAGAACAATTACTACCCAGACTTACTTTTAAAAAAATAACATAGAAAAATTTGACCTGGAAGTGGTGAGATTGCCATCATGCGTGCACCCAATGAGCTCTCATGTCAATGCCATCCATATCTTTGGAAGGCTTCTTTTATGTTTGTGAAGCTTTTTCCACTCCTACACTCCCAAATTCTCTCTCAATTGACCGACACAGGAAGCATCTCATATTCTGCATTTAAAGCGTATTCATTGTGTATGGGGGTCATCGACTGTTCAAGAAAGCTGACTTTTGAAAAACATGGAGACGGCCACAAAGATAGATGATTATAGTTTCCGATTCCAATGAATGGACCTTGAATTAAAAGTTGTCGAAAACTGATGAGAGGCGTCGAATATATATAAAAAAAATTACATTTCTTAATTGCGTTGTATCTTCTTTCCTACATCCACATATGTTTTTGGTGTAGATAAAGTTATGGTTGGAATGGTTAATGTTTGCTAAGAATATTTATTCGTCATTAGACTGTTACACATGAAATATTATTTTTAATTCTTTCTCCATAATGTAGACTGATGAAAAAAACATAAGAAGAATATTTCCGATGTTGATTTCATTGAGTGTTTTTGAAATTTCGAAAGACGCTGATTAAAATAAACATTGTTGAATTTTACAAACCATGGTATTAGTATCTGATATATTTCGAGGATCTGAGTTTTTTTCGTGAAATCGTCTTAAAATTTTGAAGTATGCTACTGTAAGTTTGTTATATACAGAATAGCTCTTATGTGGATATATTTTGTTTCATGTTTGTATACAAGTAACATAAATTATATTTTGACAGATATTTGAAAAACTTATGAAATTAGTGGTTTAAATAGAATTTTTCAAATGCTCTTTTAAGTAGCATTTTCCCTGTTGCTCTTTGAGAGACAAGATAATAGAGAATATCTTGTTAGAAATCTCTGAAAATAAACAAAGGCTTACAATAAGTTTTTTTAAACAATTTGAAATGTTTATTTCAATATGCGTATGGTTCTCTCTTCAAAATCTCTTGCTGTTTATCTCTTTAAAATTTATGTTGATTACTGAAATAATTTTAAACAAATAAGCTCTAATGTGAACTTTTTTCACATTTCTGTTGCTTGATATTTGAATGAGTATCTGTCTTGATTAGGAAAACCAACTCTGAATCGATTTCTTAATATTTTTTTAGAAAAATAGTTTCTGACATTTTGAATGCCAACCAACATTAAAACTGAACAAGGTAATTTCAGCATGTTGCTGAGTCATCTCGAGTATTAGCCAAACAGATGGCTATTTGTTCCATAAACGCTTTGGATGAAACCGCATCCGAATTTTCATTATTAAAACATCGAACTTAGAACAATGCAACAGTGATGTTATTAAAGTAATTTATGGCCCACTGAAAACTAAAAGAGAAAGGGGGGAAGGCCTCTTATTGTCTTCTGTTCAACTGAAGACGTCTTTAAGTGTATTATTGTGCTTATGTCCAAACATATGTTTTCTTGTTTCTAATAATATGCCTAATTAATATCAATCGTTCATTAAATATATTTGAGTGCTGAGATTGTGGTATGCTTCATTCGTGAAAGCTGAACTTTTCATGTATGTCAGGTCAGACTTTATATCTTTGTTACAAACTATAATGGGACGAAGCAAAGTGAGTTTTAATCGTTCTTTTGGGTAAGAAAAATTGCGCATTGTTATATTTTTTGCTTCTTTGAAAATACATTAATCGTTGCACCATTAAATGATTAAACTTCGTTATCAGAGAAAGTAATTAGGGTTCCTTTTCCCATTTTGATTAGTGGGTCTTTTTTTTTAAATCCGGAAAAGTATTTTATTCGAATTATGTTTGATCGAAGAATATGTTTTCGGAAAGTAGATTTTCATTTTAAAATGATTAGTTTCGAGAATTTTCTCGAGCCTTAGATTTTCTTTAGAATGATAGATTTCTTTAGAAGGATTAGAGCCATTAAACTGTACGTTTAAGTAAATACGTTACGTAAGTGATAATATTTTACACGCAGAATTGAAATGAAACTTAAATCAATTTGCAACTATTCCCTGTAACTTTCAGTTGAAATATCTATCAAAAAATACAGTAGCAGTCAATGACAATGCACTATTTATAATTTTTATGAATATAGAATTATAAATCTAAATTAAGCAAGTAATGCTGTTGAAAAGAAGGTTATTTTGATAGATTAGTTAAAATTTAGCCTGCAGAGATAAAGAAATATTTTACGAATTAAATACACACATATGATAAAATCTAAGATGGTGCGTCTTCATTGACTTCTACTGCGTTAAAAAGTCTCCCTGCCCCCTATTTTATCTTTTTGATTCTAGATTTAATGTTAAAAGTAGGTTCCAGAATACTGGTTTCATTGTTATCTTGAAGCACTTACTGAAAACTGTGAAATTAAAGAAGTAATTCACAGATGTCATCTTTTCCTTGTTGTAGGATATTTTCGGGCGTATGTTATCTGATTTTTAATGCCATTTAGATTAACGATATAGATGGGTTATGTGAAGCGAGAGTTACGAGGTTAATAGAAGCTCTCTCCCCCATCTTTCTTTATATCTTCATTGCTTTCTACTGGAAAATTTCTATAAAAAACGAAAGGGAGAAAAGCCTTCCCCCTCCCTATCTTAAAGAAATAGTTCTACTTATCGTATTTGTAACCATGTCAAGAAGTTTTTTCTACAAGGCTTTGGATTCTACTACAAAAATATGCAACTTTCAAAAGATGTTTGAAAATATCCTTTCTCCCTTTCCTCTTCTGTATTGGGGGGAGGGGGGAGTCTGGTCGTCAAAGAAATAGTTAAAACTATTCATTTCTTCCTTCTCCAATATTATTTTTCTCTCCTTCCCCCTGAATATTTTGGGCCCCTAAAAGTACTGGAATACTGAACTTGACCGTTGCAATTGAAGTGCGGTTCTGTATCCCAAGATTGAGGCCTTTTGCTCCCCCTTGTTATGAAAAGAAGCATTCCAGTGGGGGTTGGTGAACATTGACCCCCGGGACAATAGCGGTCCCTTTCCGTGGGAATCTCGACCTGTCTGGCATCTGTTACGCATTCCTTAGTTAAGGCACCGCCCTTTTGAAGACGAACGAACTTGGTTACGAGCACTGCTTTGGGAAGTGAACCGTTGATAATATTTAACGCTTTGTCCAAACGTGTTTGTCGTATTATAGTTATTATTCAAATGAATTTCAAGTAATATTATTTAAATAACTGACGTAATACTAAATATTATTAATATTTTAAACATTTTCACGAAATAATTGGTAGTAAAGACTTTTTTCAAGTTGAAGGTTTGTTGAAAACTGGATCGATTAAATATCGGTCTATGATTAGATAAAGTGAGTCAATAGAATCCAAGTCAAAAGTCAATAGAATCCAAATATCTAAATTAAACAGGAAATCGAACTTATTCGGATGGCAGGATGCTGAGCTTGATCTATAAAGCTCAGAAATTTAGGGAAAAGGATGCCATGTATAGAAAAACTATATAATGTATAGTAAACTGGTAAAATAATGAGTTGGAACATGAGTTAAATTATTAAGATTTTATTTAAAATTCATAACATGTTTGCATTTATCTCTGTAAGAATTAACTGCTTCATTTATTCCTGCTCATTGAGATAAAATTGTTGTATTTAAAATGTCGGATAGTTTTCGATTGACATGGCAATCCATCATAGAAAAAAGACAGATTTTTCTGTTGAATGTTATTTTTCGCCGCTATCACGAATAACTCGATATTCAAATGAAAATATTCTATCTTCCTTTTACCCTTCTAATTATATAAACATTGCGAAACCTTAGATCTAGTCGTCGAGGGAGTCCATATTACCGGATATCAGTAACCAATTATTTTCCTGCATCATGATGGTTATCAGGTCTTCATTCTTATCGTCACTCCCTCTCGTAAACATTCCACATTGTAAAAGGAGGGAATAGTTATGTTTAAGCCCAACTGATAATAATCCCCATGCGTGGGGGTTTGGTTACAAAGAGAGTTCTATCTGAGCAATTTCTGTTTTCTGCGCTCAGTTTACAACGATAACGTATGAGGACACAGGAGAGGGTGGAAGCTGAGTAATTCTTGGATGAACTTGCTGACCTTCCGAGGAGAAACTGGTTACTAATGGAAGAAAGTCTTAGTCGATTGTATGTGTATCACTCGGCAACTCATAAATTTTGTTGTCGCATGAAAGAAATGGATTCGGTTTTGTCTCAACACAGTCGAGTT
The DNA here is from genome assembly GCA_026543865.1 of Argiope aurantia. NCBI lineage: Eukaryota > Metazoa > Arthropoda > Arachnida > Araneae > Araneidae > Argiope > Argiope aurantia. Next base: position 183,955 of record JAPMOR010064929.1, on the reverse strand, counting down.
TCTGTCTAGTAGTTTTATTCAGATGTATTTAAAAGTTATTGGAATATTAGAAAAAGAATTTTGCATATGAAGTTTTTATGTAGTGTATTAAAATAAAAGTTGATTAATTTCTTGGAGATATTTCATGGCTTTTATGTTTAGCTCAGTTCTTTGTGAGAAGAAAAACTGTTCATTTATCCAAAAAAGTACTATGTAGTACATTCCTTTTGCTGTGATAATTACTTCATATATGAAGTTCACAGTTGCGAATGCAATTTAAGGTTTTTCAAACCCGATAATAATGAAAGAAACTTTTGATTCTTCTGGTTTAAAGTGGAGCATTTTCGATAGGATTCTAATGCTAACAGCTCTCGCTGCTTTACAAAAGGCACAAAGTGCCTACAGTTCTCGAGATCCAATTACTGTTATGAAAAAGAAACCATCTGCTGGGTCTGAAGGTCACAAAATAATTTATTTTGGTTTTTGTCAATGGATCAGAGTAACAAAGCAATAAAGAAGGCAATTCGTTTCGGTGTGAGGAAGAATGAACTTTCAAACTGTAAGATTGAATAAATAAACATATTCTCAAAGTTTCAGGTACGGTTAGATTGGCTATTTCTTCTCTTTCTCCCAGCATTTAATGATTTCTGGCTTCGCGTTAGAAATTGAATTAGAGTTCATTATGTTCGTTGTTGAAATAGTAAAGTCATACTTCAAACCAATTATGTAAATCTTGCTTTGTGCGGCTGATATATCAGATCACTTCATCAGCTTATGTTGTTTCTTGATTCCATTGGTTTGTGCTAACACAGCATGATCATTTTTAATTCTAACATCATAGAACCTCGCCTATCTCTATTATCTTTTGGTTGTGGTTGATTTATATAAAGGATTTTTAAAGAACTCATTGCATCGTATAAAAGACACGTCTTATCGATAGATGAATGAATATTTAATATATGAATGCTTTTTTAAACTGTTTTGTGAGTATCATTTTGAACTGGTATTGTATTTTGAGCCCATTCGGTTGTAATTAAATTGTGTATTATTTTTAGGCAACGTTGTTGATTTCTAATGTAGCATTAAGTACTAATACAGTGTACGCTGCTTAATGTGATCTCGGTTAATATTATCATTCGCTTAATATTATCGAAATCATCTAATCCCGAATCGATGTATTCAGATACACAAAAATATTCGTTCAATGTGATCGCTACGTCGTTTAATGTTAGTAGATTTGAAGTAGAGAATTAAATGATTCTTCATTTTCAACCAGCATTAACTATTGAAGTCCCTGGGGTTACTTGCTCCACTTGTTATGAATCATCCCCCCCCCATGGACTCCCAATAGACTTCACTTTCTTTTGTCTGGATTAGCTTAAAGGTACAGCTATGCTGCCTTGTCTGACTTGAAATATGTTGAATAAACTACTGCTGAATGGGATTAAATCATGGGAACAAAATGGATTGGGGGGGGGGAAACGAAACTAAATGGATCGATTTGAGTGTTAATACGAAATTGAAATTTTTAACAGGTCTGAAAGTCTACTTAAAATGAATGAATGCATTCTGCTGCACAGTTAAAAATTTCATAACCTTTTTTTTTTTTTTGTTTGTGTGTGTGTGTGTGTGTGTGTGTGTGTGTGTGTGTGTGTGTGTGTGATCAAACGAAGCAATAAAAGATGATGATTTTGACAGGATGAATGTTTTGATTAAAATCTTCCAACGAACCGAAGTGAGTCAAATATTTGATATTTGGAAACCCGGCTTGCAGCATCGTTCAACAAATTTTAAAAAACGGTACATCTAATGACAATATATAAGGAATAATTGTCAAGAAGCAATGTTATTTTTGAAATAAATCATAGATAGCCCTGAGATAAATGTGGTTTTTTTTATTTCTTTTCCCTTGATACGATAAAGATAGTTAATTTTGTTATAGTTATCAATCGATTAATGTTATCGATTAATTAATGCTTAAGTGCCGAAGTGATTACCGATTAATTAATGCTTAAGTGCCGACATTAAGTCACAACTTAGTATTATGAAATAGTTTATTGCAGTAATGCTTTTCAATTAGCTTGTATTTTCCTCCTCTGAGTTCTGATTATAATATACAAAATATCTTTAAAAGTTCCAAAATACAAAATACCTTTCAAAGTTGTGACTCCTTTGCTGTCTGTTATTTTAAAATGATTATCATATTCTAAGGAATTTTCATTTATCGGTTAAAGCTATTATCGCATGTAGAAATAAGGAATATCACTTACGAAGCTCATATTTCTCATAATCGGTTGTATTATACTATTGTATTGAATCTATTATTGTATACATAATATCGTGTTCTATTGTATGTAATATCAAAATGAATACCAACAGAAAAACAACTTCAGTTGTTTTTTATTCACAACTGAAGATAGAAAGTGTGATATTTATCAAATCTACCTCTTAGCAATTATAAATTCAAAAGTATAGAACAGTTATTGAATGCATGGTTGTCAAGTTAAAATATTGTTAGAAACTATTGAAAATTACTTTATTTTATTATTATCTTTTCATTGTAGAAAGATTAAGATTATTTGCTTTAAATCTAAGAAAAAACCTCCACTGAAATTTAAAATAATAGGCTTTTATAAAATATATAATGAGAGTCCGTATAGATCGAAATTTTAAAGTTCGGCCTCGGGAAAGCAATTAATATTAAAGTTGAATAAGCAAATATGTAAGCTAACGAAGAAATTACAAATTGGTTATCAATGGCTTGTATACGGATCTCTTTTTCTAGGTTTGCGAATAGTATTTTATTGAAAACAAACATTTTCATATAATGAAAAATCAGGCTTGTTAGCTAATCACATTGTTTATTTTTATCTTTGCAGATTACCTTTGAAGATGTGCTTGCTGAACCTGACTCGGGCCATTCCTTTGTTTGCGTATGGCAGAATAGCTTCATACTGTTTGATGTTGTTAAGTTTTGGTTTTACCGAATCTTATCGGCAATCTTATTTATTCCCTTTGCTTTGATTTGGGGCCTTTTCTTTGCCATCCTCACCAGTGTGAACGTATGGATCATTTCTCCTCTCCTTCGCATCTTTGACGTTGTTTTATTCATCGTACATAGGGTAAATAACTTCTTATTTAGAAAATTCATACTTTAAAATAATTTTTTTTTTCCTTTTGCTTGATCTTTCCCTTTTTTTAGGTATGTTCATTTTGAGTGAGATTAAAAAAAAAAAAAAAAAAAACAGCATTTCACCAAATCCTTCGACGATATTTTGATTTTAAGAGAAACTGATTTGTAAGATATTGCACATAAGCATTGGATTTATAGTTTACAAGCGTCAAGGATAGCTTAAAGAATCGACAAATTCATTTGTTCGCGCATCTTAAGACTTTAGTCATTAAATTCAAGACCAGTCTTTGACCTCTTGGATTTTATTAGTCTGCGTATATCTAAACTGAATATTACTTTAACCTCAGAATTTCTTAATAATGAATTAGAAAGCTATAAGTTTTCTACTATGACATCTTTTTATAATTCAAGTACTGGAAAAGATAAAAACGATATATTTTAACGTTCTTGCTACATAAGTTCGTGACTGACCTTAAACTTAATTTTTTTTTTTCAATCTGCCCTGTACGAAGTAATACATGAGAGATTTTAGCCGCTAGAAATGGAGAAAAAAAAATTCTTTAATTGTCTCTTCTCTCGATAAAATAGTTTATTGCGCTTTTATTAAAACGTAGGATATTTTTAAGAAGACTATTGACAACGAACAAATAACTTTAATGTATCCAGTAGGTATTTATGGAGCATAAAGTTTTGATAAGTGAAGCGAGTAGATGGTGTAGCCCCACTTTAAATGTAAAAACTAAAATAAGACAGTTTTTTTTTTTTTTTTTTTTTTTTTTACATCACGAGCTGATAGCCGCAGTTGAATTGAAAATAGCTCAAGATAAGTTCAGGCAGGTTCAAGAGGTAACTTGCGGTTACTCAGATCCCATTTTGGAACTCATTTTAATTAATGCAGAGTTTCTCAAAAATTTTCAAATACTGCAAATCCACCCAAAATTGCAAATCCTGGGTTGGAATATGGATCCGAACTTGTGTCTTTTAATAAAGAATTCTTTATGTAAAAACTGAGACGAGCAAATTTTGGATCCCCCCTCCCATATTAAGCGGATTATAACCGCCGCAATTGAAAGCAGATAAATCGAGGCAAAAGCAAAAGTCAACTTGCGTTTATGGAAACTTGCATTTTGCCGCTCGATTAGTTGTTACAGAAATTCTTTTGCTGCGCGTCACGAATACGAGTAGGACGGCGTAGGAAAATAATGGATTCGCTAAAAATTGTTTCTTTTTTATTTTCTTAAAAATAATTGCTGTAGATCTAAATAATCCATTCGGAAAAAGTATCGCTAGGGGAATCCTATGTTGGAATATCGATCCGTCTAGCCAGTATCCCATAATGATATCGATTATTAGTTGTTTTTCAACCGCTGAAATATCCTATAACTTTAATATCACAAAATACAACATTATTCGTGATATTTTATTCATATATTTTATGTAGCATAAGTGGCTGGAAATGTTGGGCATAGTCAGGAGGAGTTGCTGTTGCGAAAATCCACATATTGCTTTCGAAAGGTTATTTTCGAATTGTTAAGGATCCATTGCACGACCTAGGAAAACTCAGAGCACGCATGTTTATCATAAAAAGAAGAAGTGTACACGCTCTCGAAACTTATATGTATTCGGAAAGGGGTAATCTGTCATTTTTGCTAATTCAGCCGGCTTACTGGGGTGGGGGAAAAGAAATGATTTGCAGGACTCGCAGGTTGAGGTAGAAGCTTTTTATTTTAAAAAATAAAGCGGTGTGAAAAAAAAAACTAATATATGTAATGATATTTTAAGCTCTAATTTCAATTCCAAATTAATTCAACTGAAGCTTTGTAAAAATGATTGCGTTAGCGACTCCCACGTGCCGAGTGAAGGGATGGAGAATCGCTGATGTAAATAGATTCTTCTAAAGGATCCCTCTGTTTCCCTTGTCAAGGTCGACACGTGTGAGAAATTCCTGTCAGAATCGACACGTGTCAGAAATCTATATCGGGATCTCATATTATATAAGACAGGGTTGGTTTGTTTCTCCCTTTTTTACCTCTCTTCTTGCCTAATCTGTTGCTTCGAGTTGACATGCCTTGTCCGCGCCTTCTTATAAATAAACGATGCCTTCCCGGGATGGAGTAAAGAGAATAAAACGAACTTAAAGTGCAAAGTGTCTTCTCTATTGTCGGACATGCCTTTTGCTTCAAAAATTTATGAGTACACACACACATATATAATGGATTGTGTTGCTTATTTATTTTTAAATATTTCTTTTTAGATCTGGAGTGGCCTTATTAAGACATTTTTGGATCCTTTGTTCAAGTCCGTTGGCCAGATCTGCTCCAATGTCCAAATAGCCAAACGACATACACAGATGGAGGCGTGAAATAAATTTATAGATGGGATTTTCTTTTTTTAATTTTGAAGAAATTTTTTTTTCTCTCTATGCAGAGAATAAAACTGCTATTAATGTACAAGTGCCTTTTTTTATATTTTTTTTTATTTGCATGATTTTTTTGTATGCATATTTTGATAAATTTTACATGCTTTTGATATGCTTTTTAGACGCGTTTGGATAATACTTTTACATGAAATGTAGATGAATACGTAGATATTGTTTCGTTAATATCCAATGGCTTGATTATTTATAAGATTAGTAATGTAATGTTTGAATTTCACAGTGAAGTATGACTTCTATATTATCTGTGAAAGGTTATAAAATATCATTGCTATAAATGATATTAAAAGTATTGTTTTTAAAACGAAACTCTGGTTATATGATTTTATAGAATAATTTGTGCTGAAAGATATGAAAATTGATGATAAAGAAAAGACTGGATGAATTTTTAATGTTTTTGAGTGTAAAAACTATGTAAAATGAATTAGAAGTAAGGGAATGGATTCGAATTTTCATTTATCATTTTTATATACACCTTTTGTCATCTCATATATTACATATATATATTAAATATTTGATATTGCTCATATATTTGTTTTTGCTGTAATTCATGTTCATGCATTATTACTTTTTATTCAATAACTTAGTATATAATCATTTAAAAATAGCCTTATCTATGTAGTACGTTCCTTTTTTTTTATTTGTTCTATTTTGTATATTAAGTTGCAGTATTTTGCGTATCATTTACTTCTTCATTATGCTGTAAATTGTGCAAGAATAAAGTTTAGAAAAAAAATTTTTGTGTTTATTTAAAATATAATAACTCTGCAAATGGCAAGTTTATTTTATGTATTCAAGAGAAATTTTGATCGAGGAGGAGTCGTGTATACCTCTGCTAATAGTGGTTATTATGCGTGGTCGGCCACGGAGCTCGAAATTATTATACGCGGCGGCCGGTCGTTCAGTTCATTCCGACCGGAGCTGTGGTAATTTCTGTATGGTTGCATAAAAATAATACATGTACCAATACTAATAAATCAACTTTAAATAGATGCCAACTAGTAGGAGGTTTCCCTGCTGGATTTCAAACTTCTCTCTCACGCGTTGTCTAGTCTCCGAGGTCGCTTTAATCAAATCAACAGAAAATACCATACTTCCCCTTTATCATGAGCCCTTGGCTAAATATGCTAAAGCAAGAGGAATTAAGATGATTGCTACCAATTACATGATAAAAGAGGATGAAAGAATCTTGTTTGTTCTTCAAAACACCATCTTAAGAGGATGTTTAAGATTTTATACAGCTGTAATCTAACGGTTACGTGAAACAAAGAAAGAAAACGAAATTAACGCTTCATTCTTTTTCCTTCATTGTAAATATATATTAGATAATTCAACTTGAAAGACAAAATAAGACTTGTAATAATAATACTGCCAAAGTTGCTAATGCACTTTATTATTATCTTTTTTTCCCCCACTCAGATCCAGTATACCTAACGGATGTAAAATTTTGCATGAGAGGAGAGATATTTACTAATCCATAGTACTAAATCCATCTTGGATGGAAGGATTTATATACATACTATAAAACTAATGTCATTTTTTTTTCTGCCTTACACAATTCCACATGCATGGATGGATAAATTTAACACTTGGAAAGATTAGCTAAGTTATTAAAACGTTCCTATGCTTTTTTAAGTGGTTAGAAATGGTAGTTAAAAGATTTTAACCGTTTTTCGCCATAACCTCTGAAAAAATCATTATAAAAACATTATTTTTACATGATTTGAAATTTCAAACAGTAAACTTTATAGTGATATAAATTTCATTACCGTACAATTTTTCAAAGTTTATTCAAACATAAATTTCATTAATTACATTTTTATACGACTTACAAGTATATGAGTCTTGCTTTTTCTAACATACGAATGGACGAAGCCGCAGGTATAGCGGCTAATTAAATTAGTAAAATGACAAATATATATACATAAAAACAAAAATAAACATAGTAAAAGAATATAAAGATATAATACTATTAACAAAGAAAAATAATGAATAAATAAACATGCATGAAAGTAAATATAATAAATAAAATTTATGCCCATCTGCGATCTTCTCCAAAAGCGACGAAGATCAAAAGATATTAAGCATCTACAAAAAGAAAAACACTCGGAAGATTGTAGTACAATTTAGAGGAGAAGGGGAGAAAAAAGTCTGTTTCCATAAAAAGAATTAGAAAAGAGTAAAAAGGAAAAGAAAGTTAGGCATGTCATGCACTAGGATAGTTCAAATTCTCCCTTTATCAAAAAGTAAATTCTTGAAAAATTCCGCTTTTAAATTATTTGAAGATTTATTTCAATGGAAATTTACCCGTGTAGATAGAGTCAAACACATGTATGGCCTGTATCCTGTAATTTTCTGCATATACATAAGAGATAAATCAAGGATTTGAAACGTTTGTGATCTCTTCCTGACTGCGTTATCATTGAAACGGCATTTCCCCCTGTCTTCTATATTTCTTTTCATTCTAAATTTGGTATAAAAATAGGAAGCCAAGATTCTATTTCTTGTCCTGCGATGATCGATATTCTAGCGAAGAATAGGATAGTCGTTATTCAATCCGTGAGTTCATTACAGGACATTTGCCTTTACCCAGACAATGTCCATAATCCATCCAGAATTGAAAGAATATTATTTGTGATTTTCTGAACAATTTCGAGCCTTGGTCTAACATTCTTTAGACTCCTGACTATAGGTAAAATTATTGATTTTAGAGATTTTTCTAAGCTCAGCAAAGCTAACTGCTGCCAACTCGGCTTGAAAAATTGAAATAAAATTATTTAACATAAAACAAAAATAAAAAGGTATGTTTGAGAATACATTCACTGAATCCAACATCACTATAGATTTTGCATCTAACCATATATACATCAGGTTGATTGTTTTCCCTTATGGGGCTAAAATCAAAATTCTTTGATCAATTACTATTTCAGTACTATTTATATAAACATCGAATTCTTTAATTTGTGAATTTTCTTGAGACTCCGACAGACAGATTATCAACTGAGAGATTGACAGATAGACATAATGCCAAAATTGTGATTTTTTCGATGACATTCTGCAGATGAATTCTAAATGTTTCATATAAAGTTTGATATTATAGCTAACTTCTGACATTCGTAATTTCTAAATACACATAGAGACAGACATTTCAGTTTAAACAACCATCTTTAACAGATTTCGGGAGTCAAGTACTATAAATATTAAAAGTTTATGCCTTTTTTCCTGTTTTTTATTAATCTTTTTTTTAATACCCCAGACTGATCCTAAGAATGCAAATCTTGACAAAGAGATTACCTAAATGGTTGATATACTAATTTGACTTTTCAATGAGGATTTCTGTTTCAGAAATGTTAAGTAAAATGGCACCCAGAGTAACACTTAATGCCTTTTGCTGGGTAATTCCAAAAGAAAAAAAAAAAAAAAAAAAAAAAAAAAAAAACTCTTAAGAAAGCGTGAAAGATTTGATTTGCGTTGAAGCGATAATTTCGTTCAACAACTTAGCAAATTTTAATCCATCAACATTTTTATCTCTTAACGATAATTTGAGTTATAAATGGTGATATTTAAGTCAATTTATTATTTGAAACCCCAGTAAATAAATAATGTGAATGTGTGATCTTTGATGATTAGAGAGGGAGACAAAAAAATTTTTGAAGAAAATCATAAAAACAGGGAGGAAGGGTTAGATTGTTTAATTCAATTACACAAATGTTTCATTTTTAGGACGAAGTAACTTTTTTATTTTTTGAAATAGGTTTCATAACTTTGAGTAGCGAACAGTCAAAGAGAACGACATTTGAGCAGACATTCTTTTCTCCAACAATCTATGTCTCGTTAGTGGCAGAACATTTTGTCCTCGACTTCAGATTTAATTTATATTAGGACCATTTACATAGAGGATCTATAGTAAGCGCAGGTGTCGAACGTGAAACCCTTAGGAACTGAAGCCAGCAGGAGCTGAAACATCTTTTATTCGGATGAGAGAGGGGAAATGGGAGCGACAATAGGCCACCGATGGAGTTTTCCATGCCTAAGAAACGAAGATATGTAATTACATTACATTTAATTAGGGTCTTTAAGCTCAGAGATAATCCTATTAAAAACAAATAACAAGATGCTCCAATTAATAACTTTTATTAAAGCCTTTAGATGAACAGATATTTCGTTAGAAACAAATAGCAAAATGCGCCAATAAATAACTTTTACTAGAACCTTTTGGTACACAGATATTTCCATTAGAAACTAATAGCAAGATGCCCCTATAAATAACTTTTATTAGAACCTTTTAGTACACAGATATTTCCGTTGAATACACATAACAAGGGGTTCCAATAAATAACTTTTATTAGAAACTTTAGGTCACAGATATTTCCTTTAAAAACAAATAGCAAGATGCGCCAATAAATAATCCTTTGATCCCTAAATTGATAACTGCCTGTTGATTAATGTTAGGATGTACTATGGAACCATAAAGTATCATCTTCCAATCAGAAACAAATTTGAAAGTTGTTATGCAAGTATTCACTTAATAGCCCCATAGAAAAGTTGCCTCTATCCATTTTTTTAAAAATTTAACTAATGGAAATGAGTAAAAACAAAATGAAATGCATGCAACCAGAATAATTGGAAATACGAATTAAAATAAATGTCAATGGTATTTTAAGTAAATATTACTTTTTTTATTCTATCAGGTGTAATTAATAAGCCACAACTGTGCTATAGTTGTTGAACTACAAAAAGAAAAAATGAAACGGAACAGATAATTACTTAAAATACAAATACAAATGAAAGCCAAAGCTTGTGGCCTAGTAAATTTTAGGTTCAATTTCTATTATGAAGCAAAAAGAAATTTGTTAAGAGAATCTCCTTACTTTGAGTCAGTGTCATATGACAAGGATGACATCTAAAGCGGCCTCTCACGCATTGAGGTCACTAATGTGAGGTCGAGCTTGTTAGTGTAATTTAATATCTGATAATGGCATTAGGTTTTCTCATTACAACGTTGGTATTTTTTTAGCAAAGTATAATATATCGTTTATGCATGAAACAATCTTTCAGGCTTGATGAGTTGAGCTTGATTCAAAACACGAATTAAAATTTCCTGATAGAATTTATTAAAAAGTGTTGAATCGGGTATTTGTAAAATAAACTTTTTTTTATCAAATAAAAGAAATACATCAATCAACAATGATGCAATGATTTGAAAACTTCTCAGTTGAAAGACTTACATGGAAAACGTGTCGAAAGTGTATTTTCACTTCTTTCTACAAACACATTGTGAATCTTAACCAGTGAAAATGATCTATTCTCATTTTCTTGCATATTTCCACAATATGGCATTTAACATCGAGAATTGAGCATACATTTGGAACAATATCTCTTTTCCTTAGCTGATTGGGTTCCAAAACTTGAAACAGATTTGCACTTGAAGGTTACAAACTAAAATTATTATTTCTAATCTGCTGTGCTTTAGAATTATCGCTTTCATTTGTTAAAAATGACAGATCAATAGACAATCAACCTTTTGACGTATCTGGTCAAGAATTTGAAACAAATCTGCAGTTTTGGTGATCAAATCATATGCAAATTTTATCCTTCTATTGTTCATTGTGTGATAATTTACTTGCATATGGACTGATTGGCAGATGGAATTGACAGATCAATAGACTGTTAATCCTTTGACGAATTTAATCCAGAATTTTAAACAGATCGGCAGTTTTGGGGATCAAATCATGGTGTGAATTATAATTTACTTGCATACGGAATGACTGATGGACAGATTTTCTTTTAATGGACTTTGTCGAAATTCGAGATTTAAAATTTTGATCAAACTATTTCCAAAATTTCATTTGATTAACTAATTGCGCTTTTGTATTATTTTGTTCACTGTGTGACTAAAAATTATTTTTGAATTCTCTCAAAATTGTTATCAAAAGGGTCAAAATTCACTAAAAATAGTTTTCGAACACGAGAAAGCTTAAAACGTGAGGAATCATTAAAATCTCGAAGTTGCATTTTTTAACGGTTACAGTACTTTATATATTTCGCAATCAAGAATAATCACATTACTATGTCAAAAAATCAGTTTTTACCACTATATTGATAGCAATATAGACAGACACTTTCCAAAAATGACCGAAACAGATACTTTACTCGAAATGGTCGAAACTCACTAGAAATGGTTTTCAAACTCTAGAAGGTTTCAAGGATCAACAAAATCTAGGACTTACGTTTATTTATGGTTATAATACTTTATCTCTGTACTTCCCAAACAAGAACCAAATTACTGTTAAAAAAATGTTTACGACTGTATTGACAGTAATATGTTGGACAGATAATTTCTTTAAAAAAATTATCTTTTATGTACAGAAAACAAAAATTTCTAAAAGGTTAAAGAATAATCGAATATGCTACCTCAAATGGGAAGATTTTTTTCTCCGTTAATCCATATTACCGAACGCTATGAAAATGACGTTGTTAGGAAGGCACTATTATGAATGAGTAAAGAATTTTAATTACATACAATACAATTATCTTATTGTTTAATGATTCAAGATTGTTAATGCAGTTTCGGCTTTTTGCTTCTCGGTACAACGAATTTTAGGTTAGGCAACTGTATGTATCGGTGGCTTCATTATCTGTTTGCTAAGATATAGATTGTAGGTTCAAATATTAAAAAAACAACCAATGCTTACAATTTATGAAAGAATTTAATTCATGCTTACGTAATTCAAACTAAATAAACCGCACTAAGATCATTTTGGAATCCAATGTGCATTTTGTGAAGTCAACAATAGAGACGTTCACAACAAAAGGAAAGGCTCAATCATATGTTAGAAAATAGCATGCAGGTACATGCAGCAACAGGAGGTACCTCGAGTACGACAGTAAAAAGCAAACATTTTTATAAACTGATTTTCGACTTTCTTTCTCGATGCATTAATAGTAGTGGGGCTCGATTTTGTCACCGATGATACGGCATAGAATTTCAGACATGAAATACTTCAATGGGACCTATTTTGTATGGTTATGAACTCCCGTGTTATTATCTACGATGGTTCGGTTAGCCATATTCACCGTGTGGCCAACAAGGCTGGATGGGATGATTGTGATTACGTTTATGTGACTGTGACACAGTACCGTTGTTATCCTATGAACATGCTTGAATATTTTTAAAAATAATGTTTTACGGTCACTTGCTGGGAAGATGCTCTTTCCTCGCTATGTAAAAGGTAAGTTTTTAACAGGAGGTTAAAAACATAGAAATTAATTTTTCAGTGTAAACTCGTAAGAGGAATCTGATCAATATTCTATCTTTTTTTAATAT
>JAPMOR010064929.1:157170-170682 GCA_026543865.1 Argiope aurantia | reverse complement strand
CAGAAATGATCATGATGCTTTGCTTTAGCCAAGAAAACATCAAATCAAACCAGCTGGCCAATCCTCAGATATTGGATAGCATCTATATGCTGCTGCTTTGTTGAATAGAATCAAACATTTGACCAGATTATTGTTTTGCTGATAAAAAAACAACAAAAACAAGTCTTTTGAATTTCTTTAATCCTTCGAATTAATATTCTCATCGACATTGAAAATCAATCTTCTACGAAAGGTTAGCGCCAAATAGGATGTGGAGGTAGGGAATATAACTGGAGAGGGGAGGTAAGCGGGGATGCTGATGAGTATGCAGAAAAATTATGAAACGAAGTTTTGAGAGCGATAAGTCACGTACTATAACCACCAAAAGGACCGCTTTGTTCTTCCACCCCCAGAATAACCTCACACGATACCCCGAGGAAAGTCTGTGCTTAAATAGTCCTTTATAGACACCGCTTTCGATCCAAAGAAAACAATTTATATTCAGGTGAGGTATGAATTTTTTGAGAATGAGATGCTCAGATACATAGTTTCGTCCAACCTCATTCCGCCCCTATTAACAGACAGTACTTATTGGGCAGTGGTTAAGATTCTACAGTTATATAGTGAAATGTTACGCGTGGGCATGCACACAAGATTTCTATCGAATTATAAAATATTTGGAAAAACATTTGTAAATGGAAAAGCACAGAACTATTGCCGAAATAATAAAGAATTTTGAAACTGGCGAACTTGGTGATATCTGATAAAATGCTGGCTCATAGAAAGAAAAAAAAAATTAAGAAATTTACCAGTAATATCAAATTACAATGAAACTACTTTCGAAGGACAAATTATGTGATTTAGATCAATAAAATTGCAATTCTAATCTGTATTCAAATAAAATCAAGTTACAAGATAGATGAATAATCAAAGTGCTGTATGTGTGCTTCGATATTCCTGGGTATACTGAGGACATTTGATGATATTTGTGTGCTAATAGGGAAAACGGTCGCACAGTATTTTCCGAAATTTCCCGACGTCATTTTACCATTTAAATTCCTGTGAAATGGATTTGTCTATTCACGCCTCTACAAGGTGATTGTTTGTTTAAACTTTTACAATTCAGTACTTCGTATAGATTCTTAAAACAAAATCGATGAAAACCATTAAATTTAGTTCCTCCAGCCGGTATAATCTGTCTTTGACTTTCACTTTCGCTTACTCAATTTTGGATTTTTTTAAATGTATGCTTAATTTAGTAGTATGGTTAACAAAATCAAATTGTTAACACCTTCTGTTTATCATATCTTCTGTTTTTTAGTTTTAAAATTTATACTAAAATTCACCCTCATAGATTGCGGAGTTTTTGAGTTATCGCTTTTACATGCACACGAATAGACATACAGAGAGACAGTCAATCTATGATGGATTTAATCAAAAATTTAATCAACAATTTAATAATAAATCCACATACCGAATGTCATTCACTTAGATCTTTGAATTTTTAAATTATCATGTTCACCTGTGTATGGTTCGATAGATAAATCTCCTGTAGACAAATTTGCTCCAAAATCTGACATAAATCTATGATCTATATATAGAGATAGCTTGCAAAACTTAATTTGTCTAGCTGATTTTGAGTTAGCTAGCTCCCAAACAGATTTACCGAGGAACAGGCAGACTGACATAATTCCGAAAAGGTTTTTTAAAAAACAATAAGGTGTAACGTGCAGAGATTTGTTAAAATCTCAAGAGCGAATTTTGTGACGATTACAACTCTTTCTCTTTGTAAATTCCGTAAACAAGAAAGAGAAAAAAGATCAGTACTACACTAAGCAGATAATTTACAGAAGAAAACTTAATTCTATATATAAGTGACGTTGATGCTGGATTGACAATGAGATTTGAAGTTGTTAGGGAAAGTTGGCAAAAAAATGAATTATTATTGTTTTAAAAATAATTCTTTTTTTTTAAATGTCTTTTGCCACTACTAAACTTTGTTTTTGATACACTGGGTTGCTGCCCATTAAGCAGTTGCTTTATTTATTGTGCAAAACAGATCTGAATTCGAATCTGAATTGTTTTGCACAAACGTAGAAGAGCATGTACTGATGATGTGTGCTATTTTTTCTGTTGCCCTTTTTCTGGAATAAATAAGAAATTAAATGGTGATGTTTTCAAAGAAAATTTTAAATTTAGTATCATAAACTATTAATATTTAATGTAAAAATTATTATTCTAATTTAGTGTCATCTTTTTTAATGCTATAAAAATTTTTTAAAACTCAGTTTTTACAGCCAATGAATAGTTAAACCTCTTTTCATCATTCGATATTCCATGATCATCATAGTTATTTTGATATTGACACGTTAATAGTACTGTTTTTACATAATGTTTAGGCGTTTCATTCGTAAATCCACTCACAGTTCGTCATCCGAAATACTTAATGCTTTGAAAATTCATTCATAAGCCAAATATCTTCTGATTCTAGGCTTGACTATATTAGTAAAAGGCTAATAAATAACTATCTCAATATTTTGTAAAGTTATTTAGATAATTATCTTGTGATTATTCTTTCGAATTGAAAAAGAGAATTTACTGAATAATCATGAAGAAGAAATTTATTTTGAAACAGCTTTAAAAACATACAAAAACAATTTTTTTTTTGTACTGTGTGTTCATTCTTATTGTAGTCTAATAACTAGATATTTTAAAGCTATATGTCCTGTCGAAAAAATGCTCTAAATGACATAATGAATCTTAATGCGTTTTAAGTCAATAAATGTAATGCTGGAAAATTGCGGTGTCTAAATTTTTGTATAGTCCCTTGGTTCTATTAGTCATATTTAGCAAAACATTCTTGATACACTGGCATTAAAAAAGGAAGAAAAATCTACATACTTCTGCGATTAAAACTGGCCTTGAAGCCAAAATTAACCAAATTGTGAGGCATTGAATATCACTATTTTAGAACATTTCATTAAGTTTCGACATTTCATTTAAGATTCGCCTATTAGTGCACAGCATTTTCTTGCAGAGGTTGTTGATTGGCCTAAAATAATCAAGTTCAAAGCTTTGGAACTCTTTTAGTTTGCATCGAAGAAGTATGAAACTTTTCTTTGTTTGAAATATTAGTGTGTTAAGTATATTTTATTAAATGTAATTAATAAGATCTGGGACTGCATAAAATTTTAGTCATTATTAATTTTTCAGCATTATATTTACTGTATTAATCAGCATAAAACATAATTCTTTACGTCAGTTAAAGTTTTTTTCCAATGTAAGTATAAGTCAATCTGTTATGACTTAGAAATTAACTATTAGGTCACGATTAAGCCCCGTTCCGACGGTCCTTGCTGGCCTTGAGTCCGGAGCATTTTACCCTTTTTCCTCTCACTTGTGGTTTTCCAGAGGGTTATACATATATATATCAGCTCATTTTATCGACAGTTTGCGGGAAGCTCCCGATCGACTTCCACAGGCGAAAATGGTCCTACAGTGGGTCAGTTGGCAGATTCACGACCACATCCGTAGAGGCAACGGGTCGTTGGAAGGGGCTTTAGAGTGGACAACCTGCGTATACCGCTCGCTTTAATGAAACAAAATATTACTTTCGAATGTTTTTAATTTTTTCGTTTCTATTTAATTTAAAGCAGTACTATTATTGTTTCATGATCTTAAAATTTATCTTACAAGCGTTTAATCTTCTTGATTATCTTAAGTGACTATTAATTTTTATTTGTAGATTTATTTCAATCATGGCATGTACTGACTCTAGAGATTGCAATGCCGGTATACCGGGATACCGAATACCGGTATTTTGAGCCATTTGTACAATTTTGTAATACCGGTATTCACAAGTTTAAATACCGTTTTTTCGGTATTTATTGGACATTTTTTAAATCGTCTCCACTATATGTTCAGGAATCGCCAACATAGTAAAATAATATACGTTTTTGTTTTTAGGTATCCATACCGGGCGAAATTAGACTGTGAATACAAAGTTGCATCATACAGTCAAGAGAAGTGATAAAATATGTGAATCATCCAAGGAATCGGGTCAAAACTATCCTATTACAGCTCCGAGCGATACTGCACATGTGCGGGATTCATAGTCTGATATTCATATCTAAGAAAACAAGGTTGTAGTTGTGAAGAAAGCGCATAATATTTCGAATTTTTTTTTTAATTGGTGAGTTTGTTATTCACATTGTATTTGCATATCATACTTTAGGTTGATTTTGATTGGTGTAAATCAGCAATTACACTATGCTCATGGAATTCAATTAGGTGTAATAGATGTTTAATACCAAAAAAATAAAGAACAGAAGAATCCAAATACTGCGGATATAGAAACTTCGGATTCTGACTTTGAAGAGAGTGAGAGTGATATTGACAATGCAATCGTTGAAGAAGATATTGCTAATGAGAATGAAATATTAACCCATCAAGAATTGCTTCTTATAATTTATAAAGTTCGAAAAATTGTTAAGATATTTAAACTTTCCGATACAAAAAAGGCTATATTACAAAAATATATACTGACTGAAAATAAAACAGAATATATGTTAATATTCTAAAACACGTTGGAACAGTTTAATCCTAATGATGGAACGGCTTTTGAAACTGAGAAATCCAATCCAAAAAGCAATAATCGACTTAAACCTGCAAATTAATTTTTCAGATAATGAATTCGACTTAATATGCAGAACTGTATCAGTTCTATTTCCAGTAAAACTGGATGTTGAGGCATTATGTCGGAGAGATTCTAATTTATTAACAACTAATGCAACAGTAAATTTCATGCTACAGTCACTGAAAGAACAGCACACATCACTATCTGAAGAATTATATATTACATTGCAAAATCGCACAGAAGAAAGGTATACCGAAATGGAAAATGTCTTGCGGTATTTACATAATTATAATGATTTTAAAAAGGAAAATGAAAAAGAAAATAACCAATTCAAATCTGATTAAGTTCATACTAAATTTTATCAAAATTTTTTACCCACAAACCTATCCACATCCAGAATTCTGTACAGTTATCAAATATTATGATGACGTTAATGTCGATAGTGAAAAGGAATCGTCTCTTAAGCAAAAATTAAAATTAGCTATAAAGAAATAAAAAAAAATTCAACAAACCAAAATACAATACAGAAATCAGCTATATCTAAAACCATCCGACGAGAAATTCATTTATTTGAAGATGAGGGATTTAGAAGTAAATACTTGGAAAAAGTATATCGCGCATTGCTAACAGTACCACCAACTAACGTAGATGCCGAAAGAGCGTTTTCGACAGCTGGTAATTTTTGCGCAAAATTATGTCCCAGGCTTAATGATAGTACAACTGATGCATTATGTTTTTTAAGATCACATTTTAAAAATTTGTAACAGTACCACAGACTGAATAGTGATATTTACACTTTTTTGTGATTTAAAGAAATAAGATGTTCCTTTACTTTCTTGTGATTCTTTATATAATGTTATAATTTATAAGTTACAAATTATTTTTTGTAATATTTACACTCTCTAATAAAACTGGTAAATAAAACAAAGAAACATCTGTGTTTTCTTTCTTTTTCTAAAATTTCTACTGCCGGTATTAAGATCTAAAAAATACCGAATACCGGTATTGAACTTTCGGTCCGATATTGCAACCCCTAACTGACTCATATGACCCAGACATAACATTGCAGTTATAATAGAGGAGCCCAGAAAGTGTTTTTCCTACTTGGAGTCTTCTGCATCTGAAACTAATGAATGAAATTTCATATACAATCTGTGAAAAGCATGAATAGACAAATTTCGTGGGAAAATTATGGCACTAAAAGTCACCAACTAGAGAAATTTTGGCCTTATTGGAATTAAAATTGCCCAATAACTACAATGAACACAAGCAAATGGATTATGCAAAATGGCATGAATTTCCAATTGATAAAAAAATGCCCGAAGATATAGCATTAAGTTCTCAAAACGTTATTTTATTTATCATTAGGGTCTCTTGAATTGCATGCAAAGTTTTCAGTGTGTTGACCTTTCCTGTATACACGATTTTGTGTCGGTGTATGATGTTCTCTACTGCTTCTTAAAATGTAACTTAGATTATTTATAACAACTTCTACTATTGCATCGTCTGACATTGCTCTCAGTCTTTTGTTGATTTTACTTCATAACTTGATTTTACTCGAATTTTTTAACTTTATTTCTCAATGCTACAACACATATATCTCGATTCTTGTATACTCGACTTTATATTCGGTGTATGATGTTCGCTACTGTTCCTTAAAATGTCACATCGGATATCTATAACAACTTCTACTATTGCATCGTCTGATACTCCTTTTCGCCCTCTGCTGGCTTTACTTCACAGCTTGAGTTTCCTCGAATTTTTTAACTTTATTTCTCAATGCTACAGCACATATATCTCAATTCTTGTATACCCGACTTTACATCCGGTATATGATGTTCTCTACTGTTCCTTGAAATGTCACCTCGGATATCTATAATAACTTCTACTATTGCATCGTCTGATACTGCTTTTCGCCCTCTGCTGGCTTTACTTCACAGCTTGAGTTTCCTCGAATTTTTGTAACCATATTTCTCAATACTACAGTAGAAATCGAAAACTTATGAGCTTTCCTAAATTTTATAAGAGCCACAGCAACCTTACACTCTCTACTATAAATCAGTTTTACGATTAAAGTACACAAAAGTAAAGTAGGGCGCATATTAAACACAAATCAAGAATCAATCAAAGAATTTTTCACTGTCCCTTGTTTCAAACGGGATAATATTGTTGCTGCAACGTATGTGTAGGAAATTCGCATGATGTCACTGCAGTCATCGCCTTTATGATTTTTATGATTCTTAGAAGCCCATCATCCAATTTTCATTTTGTAGCTCAATACGCCATTTTAGTCAATACGCATTTCCAGGGGCATTGGTGGATTTAGGTATTTTGCGGCTCTTAGCAGTAGACATCATGAGAGCATTTTAATAAAATGATCAATTTAGTTCCACATTTCAGCATATTTTTAACATGCTAATGATTTATTTTAGATTAATATATTTTTTAACTTTGGGAAATGTATTTGTTTTTATTTATCTACTAGCCGCCTTTGGCGACAAGCTGGTTCGCAAGTATTACCGCTCGCTACAATTTTCAATTAAATATTTTTAGTAACTGGTTTCTTAATAGATTCTCAAACAAAACATTGAATGGATATCCTGTTCATATTAAGCAAAACTTGCCTTAAAATAAAACTGATTTATTGAATTATTAATATAGAGAGTGTAAAAGATCATAAAATAATTTTTCTTGAATCTATTTTTTAGAAAAACTAATATTTCATCTTTGTTTCATTTCTTACAGACACGTGCCGAAAATTATATTTTTGTAGATTTCATTTCCAAAAAGATTTAATTTATTTTTAATTGGAGCTTTAATCAATGTAATGAGCTAAATTTTTCCCATGAATGCGAAACGTGCTCGTGTAGCTTAAATTTTATTTTTATTTTGTACGAAAAAAATTGTTGAAAAATATAGTTAAAATATTTATTTAAAAATTCATTAAAAATAGAAATTTAATTTTAAGGTTAAAACATTGGTATCATTTAAAAGATAAAATTTTGATCTTTAACTTCATGTAAAAATCTTTTTTGTGCGGTAATATTTTCGGAAGTTATAGCAGAAACACGCCAAAATTTCGCTTAATTTTTAAATAAATAAAATTCTAATTAAAAATTCGAAAAAATAACCCCCAGGTGCACATTCTCGGCCTCCAAGGTATACACGTGCCAAATTTGGTAGCTGTAGGTTGAATGGTCTGGCCTGTAGAGCGCCAACACACACACACTTACACAGACACACACACACTGAGCTTTATTATAAGTACTAGCCGCCTTTGGCGACCAGCCGGTTCGCCAGTATTACCGCTCGCTACAATTTTCAATTAAATATTTTAAGTCACTGGTCTCTTAAAGGATTCTCAAACAAAACATTTTTAATCTTTAAATTTTGATAGTCATACTAAACTTATACAGTTTAGATCGTTTCGTTCAATTTAATATATATATTTTGCTAATTTGTTGTCATTTCCGGCAAAACTTCAACTTTAATTTAAAATGTAAATGATGAAATTGCAATTAATATTAAGATATTTTTTTAAAAAAACCAAGCGTTTTATTTTATTTATCATCTTTATTGTTATTAATTAATTATTATTATTATTGAATGTGAGTATTGCAAACAGAATCGCTCGGTATTTAAGTCTTATGTTAACTATAAAATATTTTTCATAATTTATGTAATATCTCAAACAATAATTCAACAAAAATTTCTGTGATTCAGCATAAAATTCAGTTTTTAGTTTTGTTTTCAAAAGGATTGAAATGAAATCAATAATAATATTTTGTTTCTGCCTATAAATATATTTCAAAAATTATGAAGTCTAAATTTAATGCAGTAAGGTATCATATTCTGAGAAATATTCTGGACACACCAAATTTTAAATAAATGAATGAATGTTTCTATTTTCCACGATCAACTAAGACTTATTTATGAAGTTTTAAATGTTAAAAATTTAGAAAAACTCACCATTTTCATAATCTTAGGCCAATTAATCTTGAGAAACCTGCGCGCTGATTGGCGTATTTTCTTTGGAGCGATCGATGGAAAATCTAAAATTATCCTTTTTTTATTGAATAGGGATATTCAAATTTTCATAAATTATTCAGTTTAAGTGATTGGAAATTAACTCTTAAAAGTCAGTGATTTAGTTGTTTGGAAATTAACTCTATGACCACCATAAAATCTGTGCTTTCTCTTGCGGTGTATGCATTCTCCTTAATATCCGCTCGAATGAAACATCACATACAAAAGTACTACATAGAACAAACGCATCAAAAGTAAACATAACATTTCAATAGTTGCCAAAAACAAAAGAGAGAAAAATGCAATGAATAAGCAGACGATATTTAGAAAAGTACAGATATTTAGACTGGAAAATAAAATTATCTGAAATTAACCACACGCGCAGACGACATTTACAAAAGTAAAAATATTCAAACCTGAAAAGGAAAATATATGAGTTATTCCATCAATAAATGCCATAAGTTTGTTTATATCTTCATTATTTTATGAGTCATTAAACATCAAAATGGGCCCGGGACTAAATAAACACCCTGTATAGAGAGTGTAAAAGATCATAAAATAATTTTTCTTGAATCTATTTTTTAGAAAAAATAATATTTCATATTTGTTTCATTTCCTACAAACACGTGCCGAAAATTATATTTTTGCAGATTTCATTTCCAAAAAGATTTAATTTATTTTTAATTGGAGCTTTAATCAATGTGATGGCAACACTTTGAAAAAAGACAATTTTTTCCCATGAATGCGAAGCATGCTTAATTTTTATTTTTATTTTTTACGAAAAAAATTATTAAAAAACATAGTTAAAATATTTATTTAAAAATTCATTAAAAATAGAAATTTAATTTTAAGATTAAAACATTAGTATCATTTAAAAGATAAATTTTTGATCTTTAACTTCATGTAAATATCTTTTTTGTGCGGTAATATTTTCGGAAGTTATAGCAGAAACACGTCAAAATTTCGCTCAATTTTTAAATAAATAAAATTCTAGTTAAAAATTCGAAAAAATAACCCCCAGGTGCACATTCTCGGCCTCCAAGGTATGCACGTGCCAAATTTGGTAGCTGTAGGTTGAATGGTCTGGCCTGTAGAGCGCCAACATACACACACACACACACACACACACACACACATTGAGCTTTATTATAAGTATAGATATATTACCACTACAAACTGCCTAATATCCATGTTTATATGGTTCGGTTTTATAAATATCCTAAAAACTAAAGGCAATGAAATATGTAGAATTTTGACCAATGATACTTGCTAAAATGTTAATATTATCCTAATTGTTTGTCGTATTTCTTTAGAAAATTTTTATTGATATCCTTATTTTCCTATCAGTTAGTAAAATAATCGAACCCGAAAAGGGCTCCCTCTTTCTCAATTTTTCGGCCCTAGACAGTTGTTTAATCTGACTGATTGGAAATCCTCCCCTGGATCTACTTAGATGGTGCAAATATCCTAGTATGTGTTTGAAAGAAACCAAAATTTGACATAAAATTACTTTTGTAGTCACAAGGTCACATGTCAAATTTCATTTATTTAAGTCATTATGCCTCTGAATTAATGCGTTTACATCTATGGGGAAATACCGACCAAAAGACAGTCATACCATTGGTAGTTTCGTTTCGAAATTTGATATGTACATTTTAATTGCTAAACCTGTTTACCAAATTTTGTTTATCTAACTCTTTGCATTCTGTAGTTATAATGTGCTCGGACAGCCAGACAGGACGGTTTCCTCTGAATGGACTTCGTTCAAAATTTGATCGAAATCTACAAATGTGGTGTAAAATCTATATACCAAATTTGGTTCATCTGGTTCAAAACATTTCTGAATTACCTGCTAACAGACAGATATAATTCCAAAAATAGGGAGGTTTGAAATGTGGCAATTCGTCAAGATCTCAAGTTCATTTTTTTTTTTTTTTTGCATGTGTGTGTATTTTTATATACTTTGTATATCAGAAAGCAAAAACGCTACTTTAACTATTATCTTTAAATTTTAAAACCAAATGTGAAATGTTGTTGCCAATCAAAGTTATGACAATTACTTTCCTTAAATGTTTATTCAAAAATTTCGTGCTTTCAATTATTTTTTTTAATGAGATGACGATAGATATTCTCATTCACACCATTAATAGTCCTTACATCATTTCCACTTCAAAATAAACGTGGGAATCAAGATAACGTATTTTTTCATGAAACATGCCATACAACTAAACACGTTTTGAATAAATTTTAGAGGGACAAATTTTTTTTGGTGCTGGATTTCCCTCGTAGACTTTTGAACAATGTCAAAATTCGATATAGCGAAAATTGCATTTTTTCGATCACTGAAAACGGAAAAAATAAAATTTGAAAACTGAAGACACAGCATTAATCGTTTTTTACATGTAATAATTAATAAAAAAAACTTATTCTTTTTTATAAAAATTTTCATCTGAATACTACTTTAGAAAGATTATCTGCATGTCGGATCTATATTTTTCGTAGAATGGCCTATATTAAATGAAAAGGAATATTCAAATGTTTCCGATCAAATATATAGTCGTAGAGGCTATAGAAACAAAACCAAAATTCATACGCAGCCAATAGAAGAAAGCAAGGGGGAGAGAGAAAAGAAAAAATAAGAAAGGATAGAAGAAAAATTCTGAGAGAACGAAAGTGAATTTAGGATGGGAGTGGGGGAAAAAAAGAAAGAGAAGCAGTAAACGGATCTGCTCAAACTGCTGTTATATCTTTAAATTCGAAAAGAGAAAGGGTTTCTTTTAGTCTTAAAATCAATGTGCGTTGTGAGCTGTTATGGGCTACGGAATGATCTATTTGACCTGCCACTCTCTAGTTTGTTTATTTATTTATTGTTTTCGCTTCTCTTCACGTTTTTATTGCTTCATTTTTTTTCCCTCGCAGAATGAAGCAGTAAGTACAGTGCATCGAACTCTTAGAATAGAAAAGCAAGTAAATTATGTAAAAAGAAAGGAAATACAAATTTTAAAAAATAATTTTAGGGGGCTCTGCAGCCCTCATGGACTAGCCGCTACTAATTAAAACGTCAATTCAAAAAAAAAAAAAAAAAAAACGTACAAAATTATATTATTGTTTGGACTAAATTTCGAAAAAATAACAATGCTTTCCTTCTTGAAAAGAATATTTGCATTTAATCTAACTGTTATTAAAGTGTTAGACAGAATGACTTTCTAAAAAGATAAGATTCAATTAGATTATTCATAATAGATCAAGTATCATTTTAATTTAGGTTACAACTACGAAACATAACTTAATTCATTATAAACTATACAGGGTGTCTCAAAAACCTTGCCCGAGGCTTTTATTTCTTAAATATTGATCATAGAGATATACTGAAAATTACAAGATTGCGTAAAAAAAGGTGTAAAATGTTATGAAACCGATGAAAATTTTCAGGGGATTAAACTTAAAAAAAATACAAAATTTAAATTTTCATACGGAGCCCGTACAAAAAAAATTCCCAGTGAGTAAAATGTGCCCCATCCTCTAATAAGGTCATGAACAAAATTTCAGCAATTTGTCACAAAAAGTTTCAAAGATATGAAACTAAATAAATGCAGACTTAAACCACTTTTCGATATCTGGATATGAGTTCGCAAAGAGGAAAAATCATGTCGGATGTTCGTGTTTTAGGGGTCGTACACAAATTAACAAAGAAAGTAATGATTGAATAAATAAATAATTATTTTGGTATTTATTGGTTCAAAAGGATTAAAAATTTGTAGAAATAATAACTAAAAGGAAAGATTACAAAAGTTTTATTACAAGTTCATTAACTGTGCTATTTTTAAGTTATATTTTTGTAATTCATGAAATAAAATTTTAGAGTATTTTTCAGGAAGCATAGATTTTAAAATTTGTATTTAAAACTAAAGATATCAAGCATATTTTATTTCCATATGATGCATTCTTGCGTCGCGTCATCTGCACTGAAGCTGTAAACATTTGCATTTTAATTTGTGATTGACCCTTCATCAACTTTGTTTGAACATATCTTTGAGAGTTTTCATGATAAAATTCTGAAATTTTGAACATGACCTTATTAGAGCACGAGGCACATTTTACTCGTTGGGAATTTTCTTGTACTAGGTCCGTATAAAAATTTAAATTTTTTATTTTTTAAAGTTTAATCCCCTGAAAATTTTAATCGATTTCATAACATTTTGCACCTTTTTTTACGCAAGTTTGTAATTTACAGTATATGCCTGTGATCAATATTTAAGGAATAAAAGCAGCTGTCAAGGTTTTTGAGACACCTTGTATATTTAAGCAAGCCCTAACATACAAGTGAATAACAAATTAGTTACTGCCGGTAATTTTCTCCTGAAAATAAGCAAACTTATTATCTTGTGAGATGTGCAACTGCAAATATTTAGAAGATAAAAAAAAATAGTAGAAACCATTTAAATCACTCCTCTACATACAAAATGCATCGCATGCCAAATGCAATTCTGAAATATATGTTATCATATGCTTATAAAAACAGCACAGGAAAAATCTAACTTTCGGAAACTTTAAACTATTTAATATGGTTATATCCCATAAACGACATAATTTAATAGCTACAGATAAATTAATTTTTAGTGCAAAAAAAGCACATCTTTATGAAATGTACAATAAAACATATCTATAGTTTTAGGAATTATGAAAACCTCCTTAGTAATTCATGCACATTCAATAAAAATCCCATAGCAAATGCAATTCTGGAATAAAAATTATCTTATATTTAAAATTACACACACACACACACAGAGAGAGAGGGGAGATGAGAGAAAGGGAGAGACAGACGCACGCACACATACACACAAAGAGAAAGAGAAAGACAGATGCACGCA
>JAPMOR010064929.1:134899-157160 GCA_026543865.1 Argiope aurantia | reverse complement strand
GCACGCACACATACACACAAAGAGAAAGAGAAAGACAGATGCACGCACATATACACACAAAGAGAAAGAGAGAGACACATGCACGCACACATACACACAAAGAGAAAGAGAAAATAAACTGAAATATTCGTAAGCTATAAAATTATTTGATATATTTTCCTAGTCAAAAAATAAAGTAAAATTCTTAATTATAAAATCATCAGACATATACTGATATTTTTCCAATAAAAAAAGCAAATTACTTAAAGCTTTAATGAAACCATGAAGTGAGTTTGACATAAATTTCTACACTGATAACTAATGCTGCAAATCATATTAGGAAATTTAAAATTAAAGGAAAATTGAACAATACAATCATTAAAAAAATAATTTTTAGAATTTTAAGAGGTGTAAAAAACATTTTTTTCTGTTATAATATTTCCAAAAGTTCTAGTATTTAATTAATTTAATTTCGCTTAATTTGTAATTAATTAAATTATAGTATTATACAACAGTAACTAAAGATAATTAAAGCGAATACATGGGTGCCTTTTAATTTGTTTTATCCGATTCTGATTTTACTGAACACTTAGAAAAACAAATGACACTCCATTCATCCTGCCATCTTTTTCTTCTCTTCAGGACCGAATTATTAAATAGACAAAGTAGGCAATTGCTTAAGAGTCCCACAACTTAAGGGGATTCCGAATCCACGCTATCTTTCTTGTGGTATTTTCGAAGTTATTTAATTTTATTTTTTGCTTACAAAAAATTGCGTATTTATAAAAGCTGTGCAATCGACCTTATTTAAATTAAAATAAAATATTACTTAAATTTTCGAAGCCTTATTCTAATAACATTCCAAATGTTTTACCAATTTTCAGTTTTACATTATGATATTTTATAATTCTAAAAAAGTGTATAATTAATTATTAGGAGAAGAGGGAAAATAAAATTTGCATTACCTAAAAAATCCTAGAAGGCTTCGTTCGGCCCTGCTTCTGATCAATACATTTGCAAGATCTTCTAATTTTCTAATTTTTTAAAAAATTATTATGATAATTTCTTGTTTTAATTCTATTTAATGGTTAAAATCAATCTAATGAAAATATAGACAATTGCTATCGCCACTTTTTGTAATATAGGTAAAGAGTTGCTTTTATGCAGCCAAATCATATGAATTCTGCATAAACCAGTGGAGTAAGTGAAAAGGAAAGTAAATATTTTTAACTGTAAAATTTAGATTTTTTCCCTATAATTTATTAAGCTACAATGATTTCACTAGTTAAATTATTACAGATGGCAGTTTGAAGACAAAAATAATAAGCTTATGATAAGGTAGCTTATTATTAAGAAGTTAAAGTTACTGTTAAAGAATTTATCCAAGAACACGCTGAACTTCTTGAAAAGAGTTCATACCTAAATTATCTAGATTCCATATTCAATATTATGAGTATGAAATCAGAATATGAAATAGTTTTCTTTTTCTTCTTCTGCTCATTATTTCGCTTCAAAAGGTACATAATTTGAAATACTTTTGATTTTTTAATGGTCTGTAGATAAAAATGTCTTGATAACGATGACTGATTTAAAAAATATCGACAGAATATTGATATATACCACACTGAGGAAAACCGGTATTTAAAACTGAGAAAAAATTGTTAGTGATTTTTGACGACGATCAAGTCTACAATAGCTTAAAGAACAATTTCGTAAAAATAAACATGCGTATTTAAAAAATTCTCAATGTCAGGAATTTATTTCTTGTTTTTGAATAAAATGAATTTTTGAGTTCAAATATATTCATATCAATAATTATATGAGAATCTAATTTTTAAGTTATTAATTTTTCACATGTGCATTTGTAAATCTTTTTTTAAACAGCGTCTTAAGTGACCTATTTCCCAGTTTTAAAAATTTTTATTTAAGGATTCTTTTGATCAGTTTTTACGAAAAGCACAAAGTAAAAATTCTAAGATATAACACATTAATTATTTTTCTAAAAGAAAAATATTGTGGCTTCTTTTTTCGATTTCGTAAATTTTCTTCGAAGATGCGTTAAAAAATTAACTGATGTGTCCAGTAAACAAAAAGACAATTCCCGTTATTGCATGATTTATTATTATATTCGATTCTTGGTTACAGAAAATGGTAATAAAAAGATAACATTGTGCAATGTTTAAAGCATGTTCTTGTGTTTCAGGTTCTCTTTTAATCGCTCCTTTTTTCGGTATAAGAAGAGGGGCATCACCAAATGGGGAATCTCCAGTATATTTCTTATTTACGAGACAGTTACCTTCGGGCTAAAAGATTTGTGTGGTTGATCCTCTTTCGTTATCGTGATCCTGCTTATATCTTATCTTTCATATAATGAGATGTTTAAAAGGGATGGTTTATATAGTTTTTGGGTTTTCACGAAGAAAAGAAGTTCTATAATTGGGAAGCGAAGATAAAAGCAATCCTTTTTGTAATCTGGTCTTTTGATTGCCGTACGACTAGAATTCTATAGATTTCGGGAAATAGGGGTTTCCTGATTTTATTGTTAAAAGAATGGGGTTATTTTTAACCGTCTATAAAATAATCATAAGTATTTGTTAAAAGATAATCTGCTACATTTGTCTTTAGAGTTTAAACAAAAGAAATTATATCTGAGATAATTAAATTGAGTAAAATGTGACAGGCAATCCAAGGAGTCTTTCCCGAAGCTGGCTTTGCTGATTAATTCTTTTGTATTAGTTGTAGGAGTATCAGCCGTTGAACAAAATAAAAAGCTCTGAATTTTTTCTTGCAGATAGATTTCAGTATGTTATGTTTTTTCTCTTTTTTTATATTTGTTTCTTAAACTACAAATCCACTTATATATATAAAAATAAATTTGATAATAAGTTATTAATATTTTTAAAAGGTTTCTTCTTTGTTTTTGCATTCCAGTAATTTCGTTAATGGTAATTATTGTATAAAGATACAATCATTTTTTTTTTTACTAATAAACTACATTTTTCGCTTTCTGCTTTTTCATCTAATGCATATTTTATTATAAAATGCTATTTGTTTGGAAAGTTTTGTTATTTTTGGAAGTAGCACATTAAAATTATTCGGGTAAATGACAAAATATGCGAAGCACTTTGAAGTTTCATTCATATTATGTGTTCTAAATAGAAATTATCAATAAATGTGTTTATTATTTATTGGTTTGTGGTCAATATAATTTCGTGAAATATTTTCTTTCAAATTAAATATTTTTTAATGCTACTTCAACGTGTGCCAAACTTATGGAGAATCATTTTGAAAGCAATTGGAATATTAAATAGATTCATATGAATTTTGCAGCATATAAATATTTCTTTGTGTAAAGATCTTTTCGATATAATTTTTACATTTTAAAGAACTTATTGTATAGTTTGATGAATTGGAAAACATAAACTGTTTCTGTAAAAAAAGAAGGAAAAAAAAATATCCCAAGAACTATTCTTCTGGAAGGAAAATTTTAACCCCCACCTCCGCCTAATATTAATGACAAGCCTGGATAGACTGCCCAACAATTCAAAAAATTATTCCTAAAATCCAGGCATATTTTATACTAGACTAGATATTAGAAGAACTTCCAAATACAAATATTTTTGATGTAAAAAACTTCATGTGCCTTTTTTTTTTAAAGAGGATATATAATATTTTACAGTTTGGACAACACTTATACTGTTACCTTTATGGATGCTCTACGTTTTGTTACTACATCACACGTACAAGCTACTACTATTACGCCACGTGGTACGTATCACTTACTATTACCACACTATTACCCCTTTCCTACAGCATAAGTCACCCCTGGTCAGTTTGGGATGGATGTGAGTGAGAAAGGAAGGTAAAAGGCGAATTTTTTAAAGATATTATGAGTAGGGTATGAGGGAATTTTTAAAATAATATGTAATAAAATTTAGGAGTTTGGAATTGTTTTAACAGCATACAGCGAAGGAATAAGCATGTTTTGAGTTCCTGATGTTGAAGTGCTGAAGGGTCCTCTAAAAGAATCCCTCATTTGAACGTGTAGATTTCGACCGTTCAGAAATAACGTTTTAAATTAATTTCACATATTTTGATCCATAATAACTATTTTTATTCAAAATAATTTTTAATTGCGGTTTTATTTAATTATCGAGTTGATTATTTTAATTAATCTTTGTTGATAATTAATATACTTTGAAATCAGTGAATTAATATGTGGAATTTATTTATGTAATTCTCTTATATAAATAATACCGAAATAACATATTGTTCATTATATAAAAGAAAGGCATTTTCATAGCAAAATTATTTGACCATAATTGTCGAATAAATAAGAATTGTATTCTCCGAGTTATTAAGTTAAAAATGATAATTGATCTGATTTCAACTATTGAAATACAATAAAATAAGAACGAGTCCGTTGTTTGCCTTCATTCAGATATAAATGAAAGCAAAGCATAGAAAATAATCTTTTGTTAAATGTTAACTAAACGGTTATAATTATAATGATAAATAATTTGAATGATAAAAAAATGAAAAGAAAAATATAAATAAAGGAACATACGGTTTACAAATATTTTTTTACGAACTGTAATTATTTATCTAAAAAAATTAAAAATGAATTCTTAACATAATTTAACTCTCACGGAGTAAATTAGTTATTTTTTAAGAAAATTATTTCTAATTTTTAAATTTATTATATATATATATCAATTATTTCTAGATATGACAAAAACCCAATTTTAAATTTCGTAGTGTTATATTTAAAGAACATAAGGAAAGTATGCATATTATCAAGTAAGAAAAACATTGTTAAACTTCATCAATTATATATCACCCACAAAATCAATTGTGCATTTCATTTCCATTGTTTTGTTTTGTAAATTTACCAGATTTATTTTTTATTTTTTAAGGATTTACAATAAATACGAAATAATTCTATCACTAAACAATGGTTTTATGTACAATTTATAGTAAATATTAAAGATCCGTTCTTAAATAATATTCTAATATCATGTAATCTTTTTGTGAGAATTTAATGCCATAAACTGATATTTAAACATACAATTATCGGAAACAAAAAGTTAGACTTATTTAACAGGTAAGAAAAATAATTTTTTAAAAAATTTTATCTGTTGAATATGGAATTGGAAAACTTCAGAAATCTATTTAAAAACCATATTTAAAAAAATTCTATTTAGTTGTTAATAATATAGAATTTAAATTGATTTTTGGTTTTGAATCCTTTTTATTCAAAAATATGCTGAAAATTATATTTCTGGTTTCTTTTTAAGTACATTGTTTATCAATAGAAATATACTCTATGGATTTAATGCTTCATTTTCGTTGGAATTATTGAATTATCCCATTAATTCTAAGGAAATCATTCAGTAATGTTATATTATAATCATTTATCAAGGAAAAAAAAATGAAACTCAGGCTTTGTGATTAAAGCACTTTCTTTTTATTTTTAATAATAAAGAAATTTTTTAATTGAAAATTTTACTTTGCATTTAAATGAAGGTAGCGAAACTATTATGTTGCAATTTATTTATTAAAAATATATAGTGATAAGTTCATATATATGAATATATTTAGAATTTTTCGAAAATTTGTTTGATTCCTTTTTTTTTCCTGGAGTTCAGTGAGTATTATGTAAATACAGGAGAACAATTCCATGGAATGTTTTTGGTCAAATATAAACCAAATCTGCAATGATGTATTAAATAGAACTTATCTTATTGCTTCTGTTACACAATGGAATAAGAATTTGTTTTCAAATGGTTATATAAAATACACTATACTTGTGAATTTAGACCCTGAATGAATGAGATCTAGGGGACTTCAAAAGCGCACACGCGAATCGCAAAAACTAAGCCGACAGCAATTTTCCCACATTGCAACCTTTTTCGCAAAAAAAAAAAAAAAAAAAAAAAAAAAAATTCTTTAGATAGATAGAAAAATAGATAGATTCAAAAAATAGATTAAGATAGATTCAAAAAATAGATGAAATGAATGAAGAAAGCCAAATGAAACGTAGGAGGAATAAGTATTAATTAAAACGTGGACAGAAAAATCAGACCAATAAATAATATCAAAAGCAGAGAAATTTAAGAAGCGTATTAGATATAAAAAAATGAAAGAAAGTTAAAAAAGACTAAAAATGATTAATACCCAATGGGCTAAATTTTGAGAAAATCCATTTACATCAATCATCGATTTGCAGTGTTTATAGCGCGATTTTTCTTTTCTGCTAGAATCAACGCCGATTTTGTTGAGGGAATTGACTTGAGGGGAATTATAACGCGATTTTTCTTTTCCGCTAGAATCAACGTTGCGTTTGTTGAGAGAATTGGCTTACCGGTTAAAATTGAATTTGTAAAAAGGGCTTTAAAAAAATTATTGATGTATTGAAAAAAAAAGTGAGCTTTATTTCTGGCACCCTTTCAACTCGGGGCCTCTGGGACCTAGTCTTTGATCCATGCCTGACAGCATATGAATTTTGAAATTTTCAACAGAAAAAAAAATCGTTACTGTACCTGCCTTTGATGTCTTTTCTTTTCTTTTGAGGGATTGGTTCATAGAGTTTGGAAGAGAGGGATCATTGCGTTTTTAGTTGGGATCAGATGCATATAGTAGAAAGTACTGTTTCGAGGAGAAAGGGAAGGAAATCAAGAAACGTGCAGTTAATACAAAATAAAAAAAAAGTGGAAACGAGAAAACAAAATAAATAAATGTAAGTAAAAGAAAGAAAAGAAAAGGGGAACTACTTTAACGCAAACCCTTATGCGTATAGGTAAAAGAAGATTACATTGTTTCAAAATAACGAAAACATATTTTTAAAGAAGATAGAGTGACAAAAAGTAATTCTTGAAAATGCATAAATGCGTAAAATATTTTCTCCATAGAAAATAATGAAGCAGCTACACATATGTAAATATGTACTTTTGGAGTTTTAAAATTAGCACTGAGGAACATAATATCAAAAACAACATATGAAATAAAAATAAAGTTAAACAAAATTCTGAGAGAAAGATTTATGACGAAATTAGGTTTAAAATTAAGAAGATATGAAGAATTCAATGTTTTATTCGAGTTTATATTTGCTTCATAATCGATATATTTACGTTTCCACAGTTGATGAGCTTCTCATTGGAATGTATGTGCTATATCAAGTTGTTTAGTCTTCTTCTTGTATGGAAATTTGAAACGAGATTTAGAAGCCACGAAATTTTATCAGCATTTAATGGTGTTTTGAAATAGTAGGAAATGGTGAGAGGATAGAAGATGGATTTTTGAGATTTTCAAAAATCGATAGATTTTAGAAAATCCTTATTCTGGATTTGAAAGTGTAAAATCTAGAATTCAAGCTGTATCTGAAATATAGTTATTTTGGAGTAGTAAAAGATTTAATTTAGGATATCTGGACAGCATGAATCTATGATTAAGCACATAATAAAAGCAAATATGATTTTATTAAACGGCTACTTTTTTATTAGATTTAATAATTTAAAAAGCGGCAACCTAGTAAGCAAAACTAGGTTTAGATTTTCATTTACTATTCATAGCCAGTGACGTACGTAAAAAAATGGAGCCCAAGGCAAATACCAAAACTAGGGCCGCCCTCTTTTCTTTTTCGTTTGAAATATAATTCGCATCTTTACTTTTTTAAATTTACGACGCATTTTCATGCTTGTAAAGATGGAAATTTGGAACTGATGTTTCCTTCATGTAAATGAAGGAAATTTTGCACAGTTGTTGGTTGCTCTTAATAAGAATAGAATATTTTGATAGTTTTATTGCCTCTCGATTATCATTTAATATACTAATTTAATTAAAACTAATTCCAAAGTGGGGTGCTATTTGGTTATTAATTTGAGAAATGTTAATTTTTAGATTTCATAATATTGGTAACTATGAATTATGAAACATATTAAAGATTAAAAAGTAGAAAATAATAAAAATAAAAACATTTTATGACGTGGTAAACTATAGGAAATAATATTTTTTCACCGAAAATCAAGTAATTTTATAATGAAATGAGACACAATGCACACTAAGAAAGAAATTAGATGAATTATTTCATTAAAATTTAATGATATTTGAAATTCAAAGAAATTTAATGAAGATTCCGATTATAGTTGTGATTAAAATTCCATTTTACCTAGAACATTTCTATCAGAATTTCTCCCTTTGTTTTGGCATCCCTATTTTTCATTAAAAAATTAATTAGAGTAAGAAATTAAAATATAAGAATTAAAACAATTATTTTTAGAATAGGAATAGTACTAATACGAAATAAAATACATGCTCTTTTACTAAAATGTTAAATCTGAGATTATGTACTTAACAGCTGATAAATTTCTTAACGAAATTTGATTTGACTGCTTAGAATAAGAATATAAATTTAAAGCAAGCCATCGGATGTGGTATACTGAAAGAAGTGTAACTTTGGTTGAAACGAATACTCACGATTCCTGTCATAAATTAGCTAAAATAAAAATTATGAGAAATTTAAAATTCAGAATTAATGAAATATATTTCATTAAATAGAATTCTGCTCTATTTAATGAAATAAAGCTTCAAGATACGAGTTTTGTTGTACTCTTCTTCATCGCAGTTGCTTCTATTTTAGCATTGTTACTTTTCAACTGTGTTTATATCTATTACAAACCAGAAATGTGAATCGGAAAGTTCTCATATTTTGAGTCCCTCACTACTATAAATGTAATAAGAGAAATCCTGGGTTTAATTTATTTAAGCCTTATTTCAAAAATATCCTGTGCTGTCTTCTGTACTTTTTCTAATTGCTGCGAATATCGAAAAAGAAAACATAACTTTTAGGCTTCACCTTCTCATACGTTTTAAAGTCATTTATTTGATTTATTTTTATTTATTTAAAAGTCTAATGTTATAGAATTTTATATTATTGCTACTTTTCATAGTTAAAATCTTTCTAAAAAAAGAACCTACTTTCATAATTAATTTGTGAGTTTTTATTTTGATATAATAATATAAAAACTTGCCATTTAATTGCATGAGAGCTAATAGTGTGTTATTTTTTAACTGTTATTAAGAGTTTGCTTAGAAGAGCAAAGTTTATTAAAATTCATACATTCATGTTTTATGTTTCATTTATTGAAAAGTGGCTTAATATAGTTGAGTTAAATCGATATATCTATATATAAAACGTTTATGTAGATGCAAAATCGAGAAGAATTGGTTAATCATCATTTGGCAACAGCTCATTAGGCGCGCATAAATTCTTGCCACGGCGGAAAAATCTGAGACAATGCAATTTTTTTAAATTTGGATAAAACTAAAAAATGAGTTTAAATTGAGTAGTTTCAATTTTAAATAGAAATAATCAAAAACGAGAAATTAATGCAACTGAGATCGTTCATTAGAGGATCTTGCCGGAACGGGTGAAATAGAAGATTAAAGCGTTTTTGTGTATGGAGCGAAATGTCTGAACTACAGGAGCATTACCAAGTAATTTCGCCTCTTTATAGCTAGCCAATCAGAATGTCCTGTAATTATTGCTCAAGTATAATTTAAAATAATATGACAAAAATAACACGGCATCTTTTCGTAATAAAATATAATTCATCAAAGTTGAATGACATGACTAAATAAATTTTATTAATGCTCACAGTCTATGGTGATTATTTTGATGTTATTAACATTATAAAGACCTATTTTGATGAAATACATTTTATCAAAACACGGAAAGAGCAGTAAATTTAATTTTGATTTTTAAACAAATAGAACTATAGAACTATATGTTTCTCTCTTCTAAAATTTACATATACATCTCTTTGCTATCAAAAGATTGTAATTTTAGAAATTGATGATTCAGTTCTTAGTGATTGATGAAGAATTAAGGCTAGTAATTTATGAAATTGAAATAATTTAACTTTACTGATAGTAATGAATGTTTTTATAAAATCTTATTACTTACAGAAATGCATAAATAAATGGTGAGCAAGGGAAGTGAGCGGGGCGCACGTAATGATCCTAAAAGAATCACAACGTGATTCTTGGGGATTAGTGAGTGGAGTAATTAGGAGATGTAATCCTCTAGTCTATGTATAAAACGCATTGATAGAAGGCAGAAATCACTTTATTACTTATTATCGAATGGCAACAATGAAATGTGAGCAAATTATCATACGAATTTCAGACTGCTTCATTGAACGTTTTTACATCTTTGCGTAGCTATGTAATGAAGCTGTGCAATATTATTAGAAATTTTCTGGAGATGGTTCGCCTTGCTACCAAATATTGTATATTCAGCCAGGGAAAAGAAAATATAAAAGAAATCAAGAAATAGACTTCAAACAGAAAGTTTAATGGAGTGGGAAAATAGATTCAATAGTCGCCAAATGGGTAATAGGTATAATTTGCCTGCAGAAATTGATATTCATATCTTCCAAATTATTTATCTTACAAAAATAGTCTTTGTATTATCTTAAAACTAAAAAAAATGCATTTTAAATGATATAAATTAAATAATACCGTAGAATTAAATAATAACGTAGAATTAAATAATACCGTAGAATTTTCCTTTAGTTTTAATATTATTTTTATTCAATTTAATACACTACATGTAATAATGTTTTTAAATGCTATGATGGAATCAAAACATCCATCAAACCTATCCATCAAAACATTCAATTCCGTGTTTTTGCCAATCATTCATTTTGTAGCGGGATCTTCATTTCCGCTTTTATTTTGTAATATATACACTTTTTAATCTGCAGTAAGCTGTTCAATTGAATTCCTGCTTTTCGGTTGTATCAAATAACAAAGTGAGATGCATTTTTAAAAAAATTGCATACTATAAACCATTTCATAGCCTAAAGAGTCAATAATCTGGGGGAACAAAATGGTCGCCAAAGGCAGCTATTTTTATATAATATAATGTACTTGGTGATGGAATCAGACATTTTACGGCCCAAAGCAGTACACAATATGAGGTCCCTCTTATAATAAACTAGGCAACTTAGTTTCATATTTCAAAACTTAACAGAATGCTAATGATTTATTTAAGGTTAAATTTTTATTTTAGTGAAATGCAAATGCTTTTATCTATTAATTATGACTTATTGAATGCGCGGTAACCACGCTTGCACACATTTTTATTTAAGCAATCATTAGTGTAACAAGGGTAAGTGGTACCAAGGGAAAATGATTTTTTCGCCCCTAGTTACTTATCATCGGTGTCTTAGCAAGAGTAAACGTCGCTTCGCAAAAGCGCTATTATTTTTAAGCTCCTTCATCATATTTAATTTTTAATAGACTACAGATATTTATACCCCACCCCATTCCGCCTCGATCAATATGCCTATTGTTACAAACCTTCATCATTTCTTTAGTTTTAATATATTCAAAACTATAATTAAACAGAATTTTAGGTTTAAAATCAAAATAAAATCCGTATAGTAAATTCTTAGGCGTCCTTGGATCAAACGTGCTCCCAATTGACTCATTTGATTAGAAAGTCTGGTTCGAAATAAGGCAGAGTTAAAAATTTCGAGGCTTGAGGAGGTTTAATTGGAATTTTTTCTTTAAGATAAAATGTCGAATTTGATTCTTTTCTCGATGAAAAACTATTTAGAATAGATATCAATGTGTTGGAGAAATCTATGAGAACAGAAATGAAATAATAAGTTATTCTTTCCGCATATAGAAAGAGCTTGTCACATTTATTGCATGTATAAAATGCAAAAATCGTCCATTTGAAACAAAGCAAACTGTTTACAAAGTTTGTTGAACGAAATACGACTACGTTGATGAATCTCAGCTACTTTGAAGCAATCAGCTCGAAGATTTTCTTCATCTTATGTTTGTATTATTCTTTTAGTGAACAACAGAACTTAAGTGGCAGATGTCCTAGAATAGTCAATAGTGTTTCCAATTTGTTTATCTCGGATTGAAAAAATGTCATAGATTTGTCCCGCACCTGAACAAAATGTCCTTGTTTATCTCGAATTTTACTTAAATGTAATTAGATTGTAATAAAATATATGAATTAGATTTTTTTTAACAAGAAAGATAAAAACGTTATTTTCAATCAAAAGTAAATTCTCTTTTCCTATTTTTTCCCCTGCATTTAAAATGATCAGATGTTCTGAAACAAATCGTAGAAATCAAAATTTCATCATGTCCTTAAATTACATATCTTATGAAGCTTCATGTTTCATTTTCTTATCAATAATTTTTTTCCTTAAAAATGATTTAAGATGAAAAATTTATTGATAAGAAAATAATTATAAATAAATTCTTCATCTTCAAAACTCTAATTCTAATGTAAATAATTATATTAGAATTTAGAAATAATGAATCAAAAATTTAAAAATTTAGAAAATAATTATCCAAAATTCTTCATCTTTCTTATTCAAAATTTAAAACAATCAGTTTCTGAGAATTATTTTCCCCAATCGTTACCATTTATACTATCATTTATAGAGTAGAGTTACCCATATATGATCCAAGTGGATAATTTTAACATTATTTCCTTTAGATTTTAATAGCAAAATGTATTGTTTATACTTCTTCATTTCTTCCTGTTATTTTTATTTTTGCTTATTAACTATTTTATTGTGCCTGAATATTTTTATTTATTTTATTTACTAACTTACATATTTTTTATAATTTGCTTACCATCTCTGGTATGATATCCAAAAAAATCTATTTATTTTAAAGAATGAATCTAACATTATAAATACTTCCCAAAGTACTATTATTTTTTACGTGTCTTTTCTTATGAACCAAAAGCGGTTATATAAAAAAAGAGGTTTTCATAAAAAAAACATTTATTTTTACTTTAAGCATTTAAACTTAGCAACAACTCATTTAAATTCTATCTAAAATGCAAACCATTACGAATTTATCACCCACATTCCTAACAATTTCAAAACTTGAAAACTAACCACGACCAGCCAATGATTAATCTCAAATGTTATGTGACCAACATTAAGATAATTTAAAATGGCTCATTTCATTTCTATGACTGAAAGTTTGATACGAAATTATGTTATGTGTCCAACATTAAGATAATTTAAAATGACTCATTTCATTTCTATGACTGAAAGTTTGATACGAAATTATGTTATGTGTCCAACATTAAGATAATTTAAAATGACTCATTTCATTTCTATGACTGAAAGTTTGATACGAAATTGAAGTCATTCCAAGAGTTAACAATCAAAGTAGTTTTTGTAAAAAATATTAAAACAGTTTTTATTTATTTATTTTATGACGCAGAGGCATTTTACCCTCCCATTTACCCACTAATAACTTGCAATTACAAAACTATTAAGAATCTAACGATGTGAGTGATATCACTGTCATAACTAATCAACGTATGAAGGTCATTATGTACCGATTATTTTATCTTTATCTTTCAAATTTGCTAAAAAACTGGAATCAGTTATCACAGCAATTAAATTCTAGTCTTCTGTTGCAAAAAATTTAATTCTCTAACCCATTACAAAAGTTTTCCTTGATCTTTCCAACCCACTGCCAACTTCTTTCATTATCACAATTCAGAAAAGTTAAATGGCACGCAGGAAATTATAACAAATCTAATTTCCCCAATCTCCATTCTGAATTCAACTTTCCGCATGAAAATTGCAAAATGAGAGCTAAGATATTGTCTTCGCCCCCCCCAAGACTAGTACCTATGTTTTTTACTAATTCTTTTTAACATCACTTAATTTTTAACCACTTAACTATGCTCTATGTACAAACACGACGATCCAACTCTTCGTTTTGGCGTGGTAGATGTGTAATTTTTTTATCCAATAAAAATAAAATCTTATTCGATTTATTATGATTTTTTGCAAAATTTACTATGCAACCATTGGCATTGTATGTGCGTCATTGCAACTTTAAAAACGGGGACTAGAGGGACTTAAAAAATAAATTCCGCGG
Organism: Argiope aurantia; assembly: GCA_026543865.1. Taxonomy (NCBI): domain Eukaryota; kingdom Metazoa; phylum Arthropoda; class Arachnida; order Araneae; family Araneidae; genus Argiope; species Argiope aurantia. The sequence goes on along the minus strand of JAPMOR010064929.1, from coordinate 143,240 downwards.
TTAACTGGTTAAAACAAATAAACGCATCGAACGATAAAATTACTTTTACTTTAATTAACGAATCTCATAAAATATTTTTCACTAGCCTCATTTATTGGTCTAGCAATTTCTTTAGTTTTACTTTCCACACAAACGAATTCCTCGTTCCTATCTTGGCAGTGCATTTCTTTGCTATGTTTCTTTATGTTTTCTTGTTTGAGAGTGAGCATGCGGAGTTTCAATAATATTGGTCATGGACTGGATAAATGTCACAAAATTGTCAAGTGTCTCAAAAGTTTTTACAATAATGTGCATCGATTGAAATAATTATGTCAAGTTTAAAATAAAATGCCTTTTTTATTTCATGTCGACTACGATTCTTTCAAGCTGTGTCTACATATTGAGCTAATTTTTGTTACATATATATAGCCTCACCAATTCCTTCTCAATGTGCTTCTATCACAATCTTCAATATTTGTAAAAATGATTAATAATCTTGTCTCAAGATTATTAAATTTTTGGATAAATATTTTTAAATCTAAATTCTTTAATTAAACATTAGTATTAACCATTTCCTTAATTTATAAAAAAACAAACAAAAAATGATTGGGAGGGGAGCTGTTCTAACCTTTCCAGCTCATTCCTTTCTTTTAATACTGCACTCCTTTTAATTCTGCATATCTAAATTAAGTTTAATGTAACTGTCTATCTAACTGATTCATACAAAACGTCGGGGGTCTGCATTTGAAAAGAAAAAAATTCGTTTGAAGATTACCGCCTTTTAATTCCCTCAATTCAAAGAATTAGGTAGAAGAAATCATTTCTATTGGGGATTAAGGTAGCTCTTCTTCGGAAAAAACCGATTTTCTCATTGGATAATTTAACTCCGATAGTCCCCACGTATCCATGGAAACATCATCTGCGCATGTCTAGTGGGAGGGACAAAGATTTGCTGACTTCAAAATAAGTTCTCTCTGCTACAAAAAGTGATCCCCCTTTTCCAGGAGGAGAAGTTTACATCTCTCAGAGAAGAATTACCATACTCTGATTAAAGGTAAGTAACACCTTTTCTTAAGCGTTAAGCGAGTGAATGTCTTTGAGAAAAGTCGTCTTGAAGTTCTCCAGGGTAATCTGATATGCATTCAGAGGCTAGAAGTGAATTACTTTCTATGTTTAAATGAAATGCAGATTTTGAATGAAATCTAAGTTCATGTACTAATTTTAATTTCACTAAAAATAATGCTGATAATTAAACATTTCTTTCCCTCTTTTTTCATTTAAAACTTAAAATTTCGGTAATTAAATAAAAACACAGAGATTATATTTTATATTTAGAACTGCAGTCTATCTAAGACAAAAAAAAAAAAATAGTATTAATATCGGAAAAAAACTATAATTATAATTTTTTTCGCTTATATGGTGAGTTCAAATTATTATTGAGATAATTTATGCACTTTCACTAAAAACTGTCTGATTAAAACACTGATTCATCGAATTCATAGATCACTCTTCGATATAAATCTATCAAAGGAGGCTTTATTTTTTAAAATCAAATAAAGGAAATAAACTATAATAAATATCACAATGTCTGCTATTTAAATTTTCCCCTTGTTCTGTACTTTGTTTGCCATTTTTTAATGATATAACTAGTGAAAAAAAAAGGTAAAAAAAAAAAAAAGAGGAAGGAATTGCCATTATTTCTTAAAGGAAGTAATGGTAACGGAATTGTACACTCAAAAATATACATTTAAAAAGTTAATTTTTTGTTTGGTTGGTGTAAAAACCATTGAAATGCCTAAATACTTCTAAGAACTCATCTTAGGATTATCAGTAAATACTAAAATAGTTTTTTAGACACTTTTTTAGTCTTTAGAGTTGCCATTATAATAAATTTAAAATCTCAATAATATCTTACATCGATAACTTTCAATAAAACATATATTTCAGCGTAAGTGGATCTGGGATGTATTGCTTTGTCATATTAAATGAACTTATCTCGTTTGTTCCTATCTTCTAATGCATTTAGTAAAGAATGAACTATACTCCAATGGTTTGTATTCTTTTCTAGTGAACTCGCTTTCTTAGGGCCAAGAAGTTCTATAACTATCATCTTTCTTTTCAGTGATCAAATTTATCTTGAACTGTTTAAATACAATTATTATTTCTCCTTTTTGCTTACTAAACTTAATGTAATTTTTTGATTAAAAGAATGATACAAATCGGGCCATTTTAGATTTTTGAAATTCAAGATCTCGTGTCGGCTGCTTGAACACTCTCGTTTGGTTTGGTTTGGTTTCGGGGCTTTCATTGGCTCAACAATCAGTCTATATTAAATAGTAAACTTGTATCAGGTTAAAAGTATAACATTACAAAGACGTAGTAGCCGATGCTAAAATGTTTTCAGTCAAAGTTGAATAATGTTAAAACCGAAAAGTAAAACTCTATGAACTTCAAAGCGAAAAGACGAAAAAGAACCTAAATACATTTAAATTTCCTTGTCAGTAATATAAATGCCTTCAAGTGCTTGTCTAAATACAAGAAATTTATTTGCATGTCAAGTTTTCAAACAAGTAAATAATATAATAAAAAGCAAATGCTAGACTAAGATGCAAGATAAGACTAATCTGTAATGACTTCAAGATTCGTGGAATCTAATTCGCTGTCGTTTATGAAAAATTACCGAATTATACCATCTAATATGCATTAAGATGGAAAACAGATTTTAGCGAATTGATTGACAAGAAATGTATTTTCAAGGGGAATTAGCAATTTTCACTAAAGACATTCTCTTCATTTATGAATTACAGAAATTATTATGGCTGTAATTATTGTCTTAAAATATAAAAAAATGGATATTCTTATGATACACCCTCAGTTATAAAAAGAGCATTTAAAACTACTCCAGGACTTCCTTTTTGAATCATTTAAAGATCTTTAAGTTGTATGTTACCACGCCATTACTACTGTTCGTCATGAAAGTTTCAAGAAATGCAGTTAGTTGCTCTACTCATAAAAGATTCCGCCGTTAAAAAGTTTAATACTCTAATGCCATAAACTTAAAAATTAAGTGAAAGTTTGTTATAAAATTTAAAGGAACATGTGTAATTAAACGTAAAATGATATTTTTTCAATTCCCTATCAATCTGTCAGAAGTGCTGAATCTTTTAGAATTATTTGACTTTTTTAAAGCAATAAAATGTTCTAGTAGAGATAGGAATTGGTTGATTGATTAAATTATCTTTCCTTTTCGAAACTAAGCTAAGATTATTTGGGAATGGACTTTGTGATTTGAAATATAAATTGATAACAACACCTGAGTCAGTACACTTTCTCTTTTAACTTCCCCATAGAAAATGGATGTTTGTCCATGACATATAAAATGCATATTTATCCCTCGTATACGCAGACTCATAGGTAAAATCAGGCCTCTAATTCACAATCTTCAGATCTCGCCATAGGTGAATGCAGTCTTGTGGAATTAATAAAAACTACTACAGTTTTCTTTAATTCATATGGAAGTTTTGAAAAAAAATCAGTCAAATGATAAGCATCATTTTACGATACAAAATCTTCCCACTAAGACAATTATTGATTCCAGATGCATTTTGAAATTCTAGAGTTTGAACTTATGGTATATGAACGATATTTCTTATAAGATTTACTAAATTGTGATCTCTTCAAAACCCATAGGCAGAGTTAAGAGTAAAAAAGCTTAGGAAAGAAAAGCCCTAGTAAACTAGCAATCTACTGCTAAAGTAACACTTACACTATTGAGCCGATGTTAGAAAGTGAATGGACCAATCAGAGAAGTCGCTACAATAGTTCATGGGAAAGAAAGCTTCTCTGTTTGGTTTGCTTCCAAATTTTTTTTTTTGTTCCCTTCATCTGAAAATAGGATTGTTCTATTGTTGAAAAATATGATTATACTGAAAATAGGATTGTACTTCTGTTTGATATCAGCTTAATGCAATGTTTCAAATATTAATTTTTGTCACTCTTTCAAATTTTGAAACTTTGTTTTTGTTTTCTAATTTGATGTTAAGCATTTTTTAGCTGGCAGTAAAATAATAATAAAAAAAATATGAAAAATATACATTGAAATTAATTTTAAATGCTATCTGAATTCCTTTTTTTATTTAAAAAATCAAATTATACGATTAAATCTTGCATTAAATCAGTAAATAATATATTTCCTAATAGACAGAAATGGTATATATTTACTTTTTGGTACAAGAAGAAATTACCCTAATCGCCAAAAATTTCAAACTGGAGATTTTTATGAATCTCCATATTTTAGAACTTCCATTTTTAAAACTATGAACTAATCTTCAAAAACATAGACATTCTGTAGTCTTTAAACTTGTACATTTCTTCCAAATTCCAAATTTGCTTACAGGAAATTTGTCTATCCACCTGTGCACACGTGAACAAGACAATTAGAAAACACAAAGATGTAGATGGATGAAATTTAGTATATAGTTCTATAATCAAAATTGTAAATCTGCAACATATTTTGAACCAAGCGCGTTAAGAGATTGATGGTCTATTGGTTTGTGTATTCGCATGAACGTGAAAGCGATAAATAAAATCATAAGATATTAAATAAATGAAATCTTAAATGTGATCCAGTTCTCAAATCTGTATCGAATTTTGGATCCAATTATTTGTTACGCAGATATCCAAAATATAAGAGTCTATTCAACTTTCTTCATTACAGTGTGAAGCATAAAGAGTGTCATATTATGTAAGTACACGAGAAATTCGAGGAGAAATGATTTCTACTGATCTCTAAATTATTTTATCTGAACCATTTATTACAAATTAATCCTTTTAGTATCTGATTGTTTTGTTTTACAAGTTCATTTATTTAATAATATCGAAAATGTAGCAATTGGTAATATAGGGATTATGCAAAGATTCTTTCTCTTGACTTTGAACTAATAAGTTTGAAAATTAGTCTGTGGAATAAAATTGCATCAGATCTTGTTCGAAGCTCTTCAGTAAAATCGTGCCAAAATTTGCCCGGAGTCTTCATAGTTTATTAAATGATTATTATTTAACTCTGAATCTTATTTGCAGTTTTTTCTTCTAATTTTATCCTCATTTCTTGAAATTGGTTTAAAAGTAAGACTTGAATTGCAAGCTTAATTAATGAAAAATTTAAGGAATAAGTCAGAGAAAACAAGTTTTTGCAAATCTGTGTAATTAGTGTGTAATTTTTTTTTAAGTCAGTGTCTTAAAAAAAAACTGCACTAATAAAGTAAAACTAATAAAGTATGTTGTCTTTGTAAAAATTTAATCTCCTATAATTTTTTAAAAGATTTTCAAACGATTAAACTCTGAAGAAACTAGGAAGGACTCATTAATTAAAGGACTTTAATTTACATTACTGCTGATGTTTTCAAATTTAAAACGGCTCAAATAAGAAAGCTAAATCTCTTTCAGTAATTAGATGAAAAACATGAAAATAAAAATCATTATAAATCTAAAACTGTAAAAATAATTCAGCGTTAGAATAATTTGAATCGTAGCGTTAATCCTTTAGCTGCTTATCCTCGATTTACGCATGTTGGCAATCGCTTCTTTTTCTATTGCATCCCGCGTTTTTCGCAGCTATTTTTATGATTACAAATTTTTATTATATCATATTATTATCGTGTAACATATAGTATCTGTTTAAAAATATTTGAACTTATTTGCAAACAACGCATCTAAATAGTGGTTTTAAAAAATTACGCAGTCGGAGGGTTAAACCAACAAAAATGGTTTTCACAAACTAATAAAGATTATCAATACAAACTAATAAAGATTATCAATACAAACTAATAAAGATTATCAATACAAACTAATAAAATAAACCCATTCTTCAACATAAAAATTGTCGATTTTGAGCAAGGACATGAACATTACGAATGCTGAGACTTTTCATTTTCAGAGACCCGAACATAAGCGTTTTGTGCTTCTTAATATGGAGAAGAAAATCAAATCAGCATTTTAAAAGTTACTACATAACAAAGTTCCTACTTACAGTTAGTAATAAGATACTTTATTGAATTTCATTTATCTAAGTCGTTGCATTTTTGAGTTATTGTATTTAGTAATAAGATACCTTATTGAATTTCATTTATCTAAGTCGTTGCATTTTTGAGTTATTGTATTTAGTAATAAGATACCTTATTGAACTTCATTTATCTAAGTCGTTGCATTTTTGAGTTATTGTATTTAGTTATATGCGGATGAACAGATCAATAAACAGTTAAACTATGCGCGTATTTCACTCAAAAATTTTAAAAAAATTTCGAGCCTGAATTTTTTGATGATTACAGTGTTGTTCCTCAATACTTCGTATACGAGAATACAATAAGCTGGTATTTAGGATGATGTACTTTTTGCGGCATTTCAAATTATTTTTCGAAATATTTTCAGACTTTTATTTGGGAATGAAAGAGGGTGTGAGAGAAAAAAAAAGATTTACGTTCCATTTTGAAGTTACAAGAGATCGTATTGGGAGAGGATTGAAGATGATTTCACTTCTCATGACATCCCTTTCTCCAAGCTTCCACGCCATTCCAAAGTGAGGTTTATGTTTATAGACAAAAAGACATAATACCAAAAATGGGTTTTTCAAAAGGAATGTTAGAGACAAATATATTAACCAAAATTTCGAGGTATATTTTTTAGCGACTGCAATATATTTTATTATTTATATTTTGTATAAGGGAAATCAGTATGTAAGATAAGTTTTTGAATCGATTGAACAGAGGCTTATTTACTACAAAATCCTTTCTCTTTGTTAGGATTCATTTTTATTTCCAGAGTCGTCTATAGCCATTTATATCTACCGCCATATCATGGACTTCTTATCTCTTATATAGCAAAGTTAAAAGCGCTTCATAGAAAACAGAACATTCGAGCCTCTGTTCCAAACATCTTAGCATGATAATGCAAATATATATATATTCTCGAGAAGCTAATTTTTTGAGTTTCAAATTGGCATAAAATTGATTTATGTGAGATAATATGTTCAGATGTTATCAAGAAAAAACTTAAAGATTTTAATACATTTTTAATTAATTGAAATTTTGAAAAGCTCTTTCATAGTAAGAGCCAAAAAGTGTATCAAATTTGGTAGGTCTATGTTCACAAAACGTTGCATTTCATTCGTAATGGTATTCGAGCCATGCAGTTATTATATAATTTACCACGATAAAAATATTATGATGTAAAGTAAGCAATTTTTAAAAATAAAATTTTACCATACAAGTTATTGGTATTTCAAACTACACCATTAAAATTTATCATTTATTTTTAATGGCTTATAGAATAAGAATTAAGACTATTTATTTGGGCGCATTGATATATCGAAAGCTTTCTTCCTTCTGCCACGTTGCAATAAGTGTTTGCGAAAATTTGAAGTAAGAGTCACTTAAAATATGACACAAACTAGTGGAAAATAGCATGCTCTAAATAGTATCAGAAAGAATTCTTACTGTGTAAGACAAATAGAACACCCGTGTGTCTATTTGTTAATCTGGGAAAACTCGTATCATTTCAATTCAAAGGCCACAAATTGCTTTATAAAAAATATTCCCTATAAATCAGTCCCCGAAAGTTATCACATATATTTTTAGTATTTTTAAATTAGCATGTTTTCTATAAATTTTGATCGATGATATTAATGTAAAGGCTTAAGTTAAAAAAGAAAAATTAATAGCTTCATTTTGGAACGCTACTTGATTGTACTTGTACCTACAATGTATGTTTTTGTTCCTAATTTATCTTAATATTATTTTGTAATCAATCTCTTAAATAAATAAATATGGCGAAAAAAATGTACTTCATGTCAATTTCTAAAATATTTAATTTTGAAAACAGTGTCCTGGTGACTCCAACACTCAATCCAACTGTTACTTCAAAGCTCCAGAGAGGAGAAAGTCCCCTCGTCCTTCCAATGCTATCTACATACCTTTAGCTAGCTGAAGACTAGGAGCCGCCCTTGTAGAGTTTGCCATCTCCATTTCAGCAGGTAATATTAAAATTTATGTCAATTAATACCACATGAGTCAAAATGATTCAAAAGGAACGGTACAGCTTTCCAGGAGTCATTAAAAGAATTTTTTATAGGCAAGATGGTTGAAACAGTAAAGAAATCAAATATAGCCATCAAGCATATACACTTAGTAGTCAATTCAAGAGCGTTCCACTTGTATTGCAGCTTTCAAGCGATGGATGAATATCAATATAATTTGAAAAAAATTATTATTGATGTAAAATGTATTTTATTAAACGAAAATTGTTCTGCTTTAGTTTATGTGTCCATAAATTACGCTAACACTTTTAAAATGAATTAATCGAAAAGCAG
>JAPMOR010064929.1:82910-134889 GCA_026543865.1 Argiope aurantia | reverse complement strand
AAGAGTTATTGGGAAGTAAAAACTTGGAGATTATAACTTAAGGAAAATTAATGCTTCTTTTTAATTTTGTAAATACGGCAAAGACTGTTTCAAATATTTTTTTAATTTAATTTTGAAAGGGAAGAATTTGTAACTTCTTATCTTCATTGGAAAAGTGAAAAATTTTCTATTTGCCAGATTTCGAAAATAGAGATTTTTATGGTGTGAATCGGGTCTAAAAATAGAAGTGAGCAGAATAGAGTTGAGGTCAATAAAATTTCTTTCAGAATCTTCAATATAATAATGCATTCAATATATAAAATAACTGAAAAACAGAGTTGAAGAAATTTGTCGAATGTCGTCTGAATAACTCATTTAAGTTGTATTTCTTATTATTTAAGATTAATCTGGCACAACTTGGCAATCGGCAATGAACTATATTTTGTGGATTTTAGGTTCATCACTGTAAACTGCATTTAAGTATGTGTAAAATGATATCCAATCTCCCAACTGCATATAAGTATGTGTAATTTGGTAAAGGGGAGTTTGATAAAATAGTGTAATTTGATGTATCAGGTTGTGCCAGTTTTATTCTGTTGCGCTAGGAATTTATTAACTAATTTTGAAAAAAAAATGAAGTATTAATTTTTTTTTCCATTTCATTTCAAAAACAGAGTTCAAAACCTGAATTTTGGAGTTAGTTTTTTATTCATAACTTGTTTAACACCTTGATTATCTTGAGGGTCACTGGTTACCGGCGGCCCATATAAACTACATTGTATGAAATTCAGCGTGGCAGTCAACATGTTACTGAATGCTCCATTTTCAATTGATTTATTTTTCAAATTTGAAACCCTAACTATTTTTTCTTCAGAAAAAAAATTGTTGAAACTGGAAATAATTTCAGAAATTTAGTTTAAAAAGTAGCAAAAATAAAGTATATCGAGATACGGATTGTGGAAAAAAATATTTTTGACGAATTCTGATTATTGATAATGAATATCAGTTTGCTCATTTTCCTTCGTTAGGAAGATTTCTTCATTAAGCACTTCTCCGAAACATTTTAATGCTCCATTTTTATTATTTCCCTCATTATTTCATTTTTTTCTCTCTTTATAAGACATACACGAGAAATCCAAAAAATATTTTCCACATACTTTTAGCAGAAATGTTAAGGCAAAATTGAAATTCATTGGGCGACAGAGTGTAGCTCTCTGCAGTTCTAATCTTCGTTCTGTGCAGCGGCAATGAATGATCTAATTTTTATCGTCCAACTGTCAAAAGCTGTAATTTTTGACAATAAACAGACTATTGCGTTTTTTGTCGGATGGTTAATTAGAAATTCGCAATCGAATATCATTGAAAAAGATGAAAAAAATGGAATAATATTTCGCTGATATTTCTTTATATATGTATATATTTTGAATGTAATATATAGAAATTTTATACTTCAAATACAGAACATTTACATTTTTTGTTATTCTTTCTTGAATTAAAATTTCTATAATTTTTATTCCAATTAGAGCTATTTTAATTTAAAATGTACTGGTGTTATAAACTATACTCGCTTATATGTTTAATACTAATTTTGTTAGTTAACTGTTAATTAAGTTTCGAGGAAATAAAACCACAAAGCGGCTGATAGTTTGCTAGAATGAAAGGGTATATAAACTGCTTCATTAAATTGCGTTTAATGTCACTAATCAAACGAACAGGGGTCAAGCAGGAATCTTGAATAAGTCTGTTTTTATTTGCAAACTCAGGCCCAATTATTTAGTCATTAAAAGGGTTGCGGTTGCTCGGTAGTAGATTTAAGGTTTCGCAATGTAATTCCATCAGAAATCAGCCTTTTTATAGTCACATCAGATATGTCGTAACTCAAACCTTCTAACAAGTGTCATTCTCATCTTCTTAATGGAACTGAAAATTTCGAGATCTATCCCAAAATAACCGTAATGTTGCATAATATCGTCCTTCATAAATTAAACAATCAAACCAAATTAATGACTAGTTTTATTTGTATAAGTGTTTTGCTTGATTTTAGTGGTGAAATGTAATTAAATAAATATTCGAATAGATGGGAATTAAAGATCATTAACATTTCATGATATCATGTCGAAGTAAATAATCATTTTGAGTGACGTTTTCTTTTGCTTTTAATTCAAAAGTAAATATAACTCACTCATTAATCTGTTAGAGTTGGTTTTATATTGAAAGTAGTTTTCCGACATTTGCAAAAAATAAATTATTTTTGATTAGTTACGTTAATCTTATTAAAACTCAATCTAAAGCTTAAATCATTCATTAGGAGAAGAATTTAAAATGAAAATCTGCTTAGGTAAGTGTAGAGGCTTTTGATGAAGTACTTATTTTTCATGAAATATAATCGATTTCTGCAGATACAATTTTTGAAGTATTTCGGACTTTTGGTTTGACCTGGCACATATTCAGATGGATGATAACCTACCTCAAAATTATATCGTATTTATTTTAATATAAATATAAACCTTAAGAATGTATGCATTTTAAGCAGTAAAATGCTTCATCGAAAAGTAGGCAATTTATATTTGGCAAAACACATTTTATGTATTCTGGTGTTGAAAATAATTTGATGAATAGCTTGAGAGCTCATTGAGACTTTATTTCATGATGTTATTCTTCTCCATCAATTTCATCATTGTAATTAACTAGTAATAAAATAGTTTTAGCAAAAATTGATACGCAATAATATAAAATGATATTGATAAGCATCAAATAAGTGATATTGATATGATGAGGCATTTGGTAAAAAATATATTTTTGTTACTTAATATCGTGTCTAACGGCGGTAATGGTTTGAAGAAGATAATCCAATCTGTTCAAGGCGACCATTTCTCAGTAGCATCGATTAAGTACAATATTGTATTGTGAATATAATTGTAGCATTTGGCAGACGGTAGCAATTGGTTAAACGTACAACTTAATTTCGAGTAGGATTTAAGTGATAAGTTACCTTCTTTGTATATTCTGAGTGGAGGGCGTCTATTGAAATTTTTTTTTCCGGTACATGAATTCGCTTGCGATCCTGCCATTAAAAAAAAAATTTAAAAAAAAAACGAGATTAATATTATGGTATGCATTCAAGAACAGAGCGAAAATAACTGTACAGATCTTATGGTTATGATTACAGTGACATAACGTCTCTTCATCTCAACACTTTTTTCCCCCTTTTCTTCATTAGCATGTGATCTTCACTTTGCAAAATCATAAATGATGCGAGAAATAAAAAATACCGACGTTAGGCTGAGGCAAGAAAAAAATGTAAACAATTAATAGCGATAGAAAAACGATAGGCAAGTAATATATTTTAATGTGTTTCACAACCTTTCTACACGTGTGAAGGTTGTGTTTGAAGGTACGCGTGTGAAGGTACGCGTATGAACCATTCTACGCGTTGTATTTTTCTACACTTCATAATTGAACGCATATCTTAAAATGCTTGTATCTTAAAACCTTATTCTATTTCTTTGAAAGTATGGTTGCTATGGGCTCGTATATATATATATATATTTTTATTTATAATCATCCTTTATTTTTAAATAACAGCCTTGATTAAACAATCACGTTTCTTTCAATTTGATTTTATATAACGGCATTTTTTATTTATAATTATACCTTATTTTTAAATAATGGCCTTGAAAAATCACGTTTCTTTCAATTTATTTGATTTTATATAATGGCATTTTTATTAATAATTATCTTTTATTTTTAAATAATAGCCTTGAAAAATCATCGTTTCTTTTAATTTGATTTTATATAATGGCATTTTTTATTTATAATTATCCTTTATTTTTAAATAATGGCCTTGACTAAATCATCATGTTTCTTTCAATTTATTTGATTTCTTTTATTCCTTCACATTTGCCATCAATTGTTATTTTGTGTCAGCAGTGAGATATCAGATGTCGTATTCCTTCAAATACTACTTTTAGCATGAACTAAAAGACAACGAAAATGCATTATGCAACTTTCTATTTTGTGAAAAAAAAAATGATAGATTAATAATAATAGACATCTGAATTATAATTTAATAATAACGTTCACCATTTTTTTTAACCATATTTAGATTTTGATTTCTTGATGTAAAAAACCAGGAAAGTCTTTCTCTTTGTATGCCTATTTTTATCAAACTCACTTTTAATAAGATATATCTTTTAATTTCTGAATTCTACCTCAATGAAGAATGTAAATGACTTTAAATAATTTTCGAGTACCCTTCTACTAATGATCTGTGTACATATTTTCTTTTCTTATATATTTATATTTTTCACTTCAACAAACTAATCTTTATCAAGTATGGAGTCACTGCAGAAAAACTAACTTAAAAAAATCCTATTTTAACTCATAGTCACTTCATTTTAGCTAATGTAGAAATATTGGTGATTCAGAGATTGATAAAACATACAGTGTACTGTACTTTGTATATTTCAGAGTGTACGATAAAAAAACTAATGAAATATATGGTGACTATATTTCATCTCATATCTGAGGAAGTTAAAGAATGTTTTCCGAGGAAGAATGTACCTTGATTTTAAACAAATCAATTAGGCAACTTTACTTAAGAATGTACTGTAAATATACTCGGAAAAGTCGAGATTTTTAGAAGGCAATATATATATATATATATATATATATATGTAACATTATTTGTTGTGCTGCAGAAATGCAGTTTGAAGGCAGTGAAGAGACTTGTTATTTCGTTACGTCGTTTTATTTAATTTTTAAGAAGCAGGCATATGTACAAGCGATGAGCACACAGAACGACACAGAAAAGGAATGAGGAAAAAGCTCTTGGACATTTTATCCCTGGTCTTTTATAACCTATGATTTTGATAGGGAAAACATTTCTTCATAGCGCTAATATATTACGAGATTTCGATAGGGATTTTCGTTACACACGTGGAGAAGGCAGGGGAAACACAGGGAGATTTTAAAAAAGAATTTGCCTCATCAGCGGTATTTTGCCTCTTCACGCGGAGTGTGGGAAAATTAGACTTTTAGCTGAGTCAGCAATTTAACAAAGCTTCTCTTGAATTAATTAAGTAGAGACAGTGGAATTGGATCGCGAAATAAGAGAATATTTTAGAATAAAGTTACTATGGGCTAAATTAAGATAAAATCTTGAAAATTAATTAAATTGAAATTAGAGTTAAAATATCATTACATATTATATATTAGAGGATTTCACTGAGTTTTCCTTTTTAAATAATTAAAATCATCTTTTTCATCTGATAATCCAAACTTTCCTTAAGATATTAGCTTTCGAAATTTCTGCAATGCAAGAAAAAAACCCCGCCCTCAGCTGTTTCAAGTCGCTGTAGATACAAGTACTGCAATCTGTAACATATAGCTCTCATTACGGTTTGGCATATGCATAGATCAGTTTCTAAGTATGAATGCTCCATTATCAGAGATGGGCCCTTAAGCAAACAGCACCAAAATTGCTGTATCCTTCGGAGGGAGCGAGAACAGGTATATTGTTAACGCTTCTCATCTTCATTTTTAAAGTCCCATTGAAGGTGTCTGCGATGAATATTTTCATCAACAAATTATTATCATTTATTTTAAACTTTTTTTCCATTAAAGAGTAGAGTTATGGATTTACATTTAAAAAGTATACAAGAATTTACACAGTATTTAGATAGTTGCACTTAATGAATTATTTGTAAAGATGAATTTAAGAAGCTCTCTTTCAAAAGAGATGTTACTATGCATTTCATCATGTGTTTTCCAAATACATGACAATTTTATGCTGTTTACAAAAACATTAATGATTTGTTCATCATTATTATTCTATCTCTATGGAGAAACAAGAACTTTGGGCATATTATGTCGGATCATTTCTCATTCCCAAATTCGCAGCTAAAAAATAAATAGCGAAGTCAAGCCTTCATTTTTTGTATCAAGATCAATTTACTTTCGCTATTAAATATTTATTCCTTCCTGTCTTCGCAAAACTTATAGTCCAGTCGAATTGCCACTAAAAGTATAAAAATGTGAAAAAATACGCAACAGCAATTTTATTGGGCTTAATTTGTTGAGTTAACCATTCAAAATATATCAACGTGTTTACTCCCATATATCGTTCCAGAATAAGGAGGGAAAGGAAAGCTAAAGCATCGGCTTAAAAATTAATTAGTTAAATAGCATGCTATTAATTTGAGAGAAAAAGCTTTAATATAAAAGTTATAGGTATTGAAAACATTTACAATGAACTATAATAGTTAAGATTGCTTAAAAAATAGAGCTAATAGACTTCTAAAAAGTGTAAATTTGGAACACTGATTTCTCTCTCTTTTTTTTAAATGAAATTTCTGTAATTGCATTGAAATATTATTGCACAAAAAAGAATGCGCAATAAAAATTTCATATTGATATCTTTATTATTTTAAAGAAAAGTTTGTCGAGAAAAAAAATCAGCATCGTTGGAAAACGATTACTTTTCTATTTGTATGAACTCATGGATAGAAGGGAAAACAAAATTCTACTCTAAAAGTATATATATATATATTTTTTACAATTTCATGTGGAATTATAATGATCGATTTTGGAATGAAAAATCCAGAATTAAATTTGTAAAAGAAAAAAAAAAAAAAAACTTACATTGTGATGATTGGCACTCTAAAACTATTTAGGAATTAGGCACTACGCCAATGTCGTATTCCTTTCCGATTTTTTTTCGCGATCTCCAACGATGTTTAGATTCTTCTTATACACAAGTTTTTTCTATCGTGTTTTAATGAAACCCATTAAAATATTTTGATAAGAAAAATTAACGACTTTTATTCATTTTTTTTGTTTCATATCATCATTCATACTATCAGTCACCGATCTGTATGGATCATGTCAGTCACCAGTGATTGATTTGGTCAGAACGGAAAGTTCAGTGTCACTCACCGATGACTGACATGTCGTTTAGCGTTTTTAGCAGTAGTACTCAGGAGTGTAATGGTCGTTGGAAAATGCTTTCAGGTTTAGTAACCGAGACAAAAATGTTAATTGCAAATTTTATTTTTACCATTTTTTACAAATGATTTTTCCAATATCATCTGAAATTGGTGAATGAATTTTTTTTCGGCTAGTGTATTCAGATAAATAGAAAAGTACTTTCAGATATTTTTCAGCGAATTCGATTTTTTCGAAAAGCAGTATAGATATGGATTTGAAATTTTGTTAGATATTTCCTTTCACTCAACGCAATTAAAAGAATTACTCTTCCAGTTTAAAAAAAAGTTAATACTTTCACAAATTTATGCTTTAAAAATGTAATCTTGCTCTACTTAAGCTATCTGAATGTACCACATTTCATTGTGAAGACATTTTTAATACCTGTTATGTTTTTACTTAAAAATTTCCTTTCAATTTAAGAACATTTTCTTTACACGGGAAAAACCGATGTCATAACTTTCTCTTCTACCTTCTCCCCTTATCCGGTCCGATATCCAAGAACAAATATAATGGTTTGTTTTAGATAGCCAACTCAGTAATTTAAAACAGTAAAATTGCTGTCATGTGTTTTATCCATGTCAAATTAATTTTCGGCTGGATTTTTATGGCTCTCAGAATGTATATTTATTCGGTTTCCGTCAGATTCTTTTGCAAAAATAATCGATGCATCATCTTAATTTAAGACATTCATTATAGTTTTACAAAAAAATGTATTTTTATACAATTTAAACCCCATATATCGAAGTTCCACACATAGAAAACTTTTAAATAATGAACTTTTTCGGAAATATTGGTTACTCAGTCTATAAACATTTTATATATATTGAATAATCTGTCTATCGAACAAAGAGTTTCTCATCACTAAAATGTATACCTAATGTATAATGTATATTGCAGTTAAAAAGTGGTAATTTATTTCGTTCATAAGAAAGAATATTAATTAAACAATGGGGAGGGGGAAAACCCTGCTTCACCAATTGTTGACATCAATAGAAATTCTCGGAACACCGGAAGTCACTTACGAAAAAAAACTTTTTAGTGAATCATATGTTATTCTTAACATCTGTTCTAAAAATCCCTTTCCTAATTTGGAGAAAGATTTTTACTTGAAAGTGTATTTAGCTTTAGATTTCTTATAAAATGTCATCTAAATGAAAATCTTAAGCGCACAAAAGATGTTCAGATTGATAAAAGATGTAGGAGGAGGGTTAAAAACAAAAATCTCTGTACTCTTTTTTTTTGTAAATATCCCATTTATCCCATTTTAGTGGGCCAATTTTTCTTTCCTAGAAACTTATACCAGAAGGTTCTGTATATAGAGTTCGACTGCATTACTCATTAATGCTACATTTTGGGGAAAAAATTTAATAAGTTCTGTTATAATTAATAAGTTAAGGAAAGATTCTCTCTATCTATAGTTACATATCGTCGGAGATGGGACATTAAATTTATATAAAAATAATACTGCGAAAATCGGGTGCATGTGCCTATGAATCTTCTAATTCCAAGGAAATATTCTAATGGTTACCGATATACCGAATAAAAGATCTTTTTTCCTTCCGTAAATATTTCAACACATTGAGAAAATAATTGAAAAATTCTTGTGTTTTGAGGAATTATTTATCTTTGATCTATAAACAGTTTTAGTTGTTTACACGCAGTTAGTTGTTTAGTTGTTACAACAGTTTTAGTTGTTTAGTAATTAACAAAGGAATTATTCTAAGTTCAATGCCAATGATATGGGGTTTTTGAGAAGCTCCTAGGCTCGGTGGCCTTTCATCTTCTATTCAACAATTTGATGGATAAGTAACAGATAATATATGTTGAGCGTAATTTTTTTTTATTATTTAACTTTAATATTAAATTATGAGGAATATATGTAATAAAAAATGAAAAAAAGAAAAAAAAATAAATAAAATAAAAATAATAAAAGGAAATTTAATAATTAATAATTAATAACATTTTACCTGACGATATTAAAATCTATGTACTAGAATGTATTTATTGGATAATGGCAGGGAACTTTCATGTTGGCGAAGTGCGGCAGTGGGTCTCTTAATGGAGTAGCGTCCGAGGTCTTCTCCTATTTCTGTTACTTTTGGGGTCGTATGCGGGTATTTCTTTAATTGCAGTATTGCTATTGCAATCAAGTTTAATGTAGTAATTAATGGCTGATTTTCTAAAATGCTATTCTATTGTTGTAAGTTCAAGATCTTTTAAAATATTTTTATTTCTGATATACCAGGGCGTGTTTGATATTTGTCTAGCTGTTCTGTTTTGTAATATCTCTAGTTTATTAACGTAGATTTTTGCTGCTGCCCCCCATACTGGGGAAGCATAACTTATTCTAAGTTCAGTTGTCATGATATGAAAGCAATGCGTTTCATGCAGTGACAAACCTTCCCCCGACTTCTTAAAAGGGATAATGATGAAAAACGATTCAGGATTTTTTTTTTCTTCTTCTCGTGTACAGCTGACCACCCAGCCACCACCTAACGATACACTATCGTCAGGAATTGTTGTGACCGACTACTGTCTTGATCTTAATAAATTCTTATCATTGACCATTTCTCCGGACTGGCATCCTCTTCTTGGTGGTTGGACCCAGCTACTAACCTTCCTTATTTTCTACACCTATCATCTTGTTTAACAAGGAGCAGGCCACCATTTTGAGAAAATCCCCTCAAAATGTTTCATATTCCTCTAAATGTGTGTTCCACAACAAAAGAAAGGCAAACATTTTTAAGCTTTTAGATAGCTGGCAAAAAACTGCCAATTTTTAGCATCATGTCTTTCAGTGCTTTAAGATTTTTTTGGCAGCATTAACACTGCACTTAAGTCATCATTTTCAAGCGATGCAGGACTAAATGGAATAAATTATTTTGGCAGAATATTTTTGGATTTCAAGGAAGATGAGGTTATGCATCTCATTTATTATTTTAAAGCGGGAGTATCAAATACAAGAAAAAGTAATTCTTTTTATTGATTCGCCTGATATAAAGGATTTAATGTTACAATTGAATTCGAATATTCTTTGTAAAAATTACATCAATATTAAAAATAATCGTGACACATTTAAAATAACCGTGTAAACGTATAAAATGATATCTAATTCCGAATGCAGAATTCTGTATTTGTTAGATTATATCGTTTTCATGTTTCAAACTACACTGAGAATTACTATGAACGAATCTTAATTTTGAAACACGATGCTTCTGACAATCATTAAGCATTTGCAATACTGAGTTTTGTATCTGAAAATAACGAATTTCTAAGAGTTTCATCTTAAAAAAAAATGGATAAAAAACTTTTCAAATTTTTTTTCATGGTTTCAAGGATATTTTTAGTTTGATTTCTCTAAATGGTATGAAGAAACAAAGAAAAATTATATCTGTGAAAATAATATTTAAAATAAATATGATGCTGGAGTACTCTGAATTAATAACACGATATATTAATTCAGAGAGAAAAGGAAAATTCTATTAAATGTCATCATGCGTTAAACAAATTCTCAATTATAAGATTAACCGTTATCAGCTCTGAAATATTTAAGAATCACAAATCTAAAATTGCAGTCAGTTGTTTCCCTTTCGTTAGATGGGCATTCGTTTCGCTCTTTGCAGGGCGACAAGGTCACGCTTATGGTATATGCTATGCAGTGGGTTACTGGCAACTCTGTGTTGATGAGGCAGCTACGGTAGTGAAGGTTGTTGATCTTAAGTTGATTTTTGTTCATGAATGAATGAATGTTCTTGAACAGTGTGAAGTGACTGATAATGAAATAGTTGAGCCTGCAAAGAATGGCAGGGATGCGCTAGAAGAAAAGTCAAATGAGGTCAGTAATGTTAAAGGGCTATTAAGAATAGACTAAAATCCATAGAAGTCGCCTTGAAATAAACTGAACAGGAAGAGTGGACAATTGACTCAAGCACGGACGTGACGCTTTCATTGTAGTGGCGTGAAATGGGATAAGGCAATATCGATCTGCAGGATAATAATTTACCATCACAAATGCTTTTTTAAGCTTAATTGTTATTTCTTTATAAATTGTTTTAATACCACTTTATTTTTTACAGTTTATTGTTTTTTAATTTCTCAGATTATTAGTTTGTTGGTTAGAAGCCTTAAAAAAATATAAGTCGTTTATTCTTACTGAACTCTTTTAATGTTTGTAAAGATGGAACTTGATTATCTATCTTTCCCTTTAATCTAGAGATGTAAAATTTTGCATATTTGTGTATTCTCGATGACAATACATCATTTGTATATTTTCATAATCTAATTATCAGTCCATCATGGATCAAATTAAATTTTAATTCCGCATTGGTATTATCTAATAGTGAGTTTGAGAAATAACAGGTCTCAGGATAAAAGAGTAGAAGATCATTAATTTGTATATTAAGATCACATTTTTTAATATACTAATAGAAATGTGTTTTTAATTAAAGACATTATCTTGAAATGTAGTATACCGTGAGAAATGTTTTGTGATACAGTTTATATTGCATGAAAAGTATTGTTCCTGCGTTCTTTTCCCAACTATGTGATTTTGTCATTTATTCGATTCGATATTTCCAACTTATTTCGGATAACTGAGACATGAACAGAAGTCTCATTTCAGACAATAAGATAGTTTTGTATCGGTGGCTTAATTAATTTAGATGCCTTCATAATAACAATCTTTTATGACAGAAATCTCTAGTTATGATAAAATCTCTACCAGGGAAATGTTAAGCCACAAGTAATAATAGATCTCAGTTCTCCATCAGTAATACTCACATTTAGAATAATTTTTAAAGTAAATTAGTTCATATATTTAATTAACTAACCATTTTATAAGAATTTAGCAAACAGTAAAACGATTCAAGTAAAATGAAAAAGAATTTCTTTTCGAAAACTCTTACATATTATGAAAAAATAAATAAATATAAAATGTATATCTTGCATTTAAATAAACGATTCTCTAAAATAACATTATCTTCGATGATAATAATAATCAAGAGCTACCTTATATTGCTTTGTTCTACTTCAAAGAATTTATATATGATATCTTCTATCGTCAAGCGATGCTTTTTACCCATGTACAAACAAATTTAGAACGGTTTAGCGACACCAACTACTGATGCCTTACTTACGCGGAGATGAATCGGGAAGATAAGGCTCTATGTAAATGTTACATAAATTAACATTTTGGCTTATTTTTCATGTTATCCTCATGTTGGAATACAAAAAAAAAATCTTAATACATTTGATTTTGAGAATTATTACACTCGTTAATAAATCAGAATTCGATGTGCAATTTAGTATCAGAAGTTTACGAGTTCTGTTCTTGTAGACTACAAAGTTAAAGAAAAAAATAGTTTTAGACCTTCCAAGACTTATGTAAAATATCAACTACAATTCAAAAAATAAAATTCCATTTATAAATAACGTACGAGAAACGCACTTGCTACGCATTCCAACACAATTTTACTTCAATTGAAAATACAATCAGCAGCTATTATTCCAAAAACAACTTGTAGGTTGATGTACAGGATTAAAACTTAATGTCATTGCATTAACATTTGCTCTTTGAAAATGACATTATTTAGTGTTGGAAATGGATTGCAATCAATAGTTGCTTAAATTTAATTAAACCACGATTTAATACATTTTTAACTGACATGAAGATTGACATCTCCGATTTTCCATGCCATCGATGTGGTATAATCACACTGAGAATGTGAATGATTAAATTTGGCATATGTTTTCAGTAAGCAAATTTATTTTTATAAAATTCATTTCTTCTTATTTCAGTTGACAAAGAAACATATCTTAATTTTTTTAGCGGAGTTTTGGATGCTCATCTCCCCATCTGTTATTTTGGTCAGCGTAGATTTGGTGCGAATGTTAGCGATATTACGAATAAATTTCTAGACTGCTAATCTATCAACATTTGAATTTGCTCTTTTAATTAAAGTTTAGAAATCAGGGACAAGATGCAACTTAGGCAAACATGCATATTACGCAGTGTTGTTTTTAGAAATTTTTCAACAGAATTTCCCTTAAACACGATTCTTATGTTAGGTCCTATTACGTCAGCAGAGTCAGCGCCCAGCCATAACGGGCTGAGAAGTTGTAAACACATGCACCACTTTAGCTAGTTAACAGGGGGAATATTTCGTAAATTTTAATTTAAGATAATTTAATTTATCCTTTAAAAATATTTTACTGATTTATTTTGTCTATGTTTTTTTTTTACGAATCGTAAAATTTTTTTAATTACAAGAATGTCTGATCTATGCGATTAGGCCTAATGTAACAAAACCTTGAGGAAAATTATAACATGTTACAATGCGCGAGATTTGTTATAATTTGTATTTGATTCGTGTCGTTAGCCTTTCTGCTTTAAACATTTATATTCACTCTCAAAGATCAGAGGTATCTATGAAGTATCACCTCCGAAACTGAACCCCCATTTAAAAGAAAATCTCTCATCTTACCTGACCCATTTATAAAAGAAGCAACAGAAAAAGGATAGGACAATAGAAAAGGAATGAAAACAAGAGAAAAGAAAGGATTAGGGAAACGTTTAAGAGTAATAAATATAAAAAAAAGAGAGAGAGAGAGAAGAAACGAAGAAGAGGATTTCGAATTCGCATACAGATTCTGAAAAAGAAGAAAGACTTAACTTCAACAGATGTGTAAAACAATTCTTTATTTCTTCTATAAACATCCCGTTTAGAAGTAACATTAGATTATTTGAGGGTAAATCTCATTATTCCGAACAACAATCAGAGGATGAGAACTGTATCTCTCCACACTTCCGCTCCATAAAAGCGGGTAACATTTGGCTCCGATGAATATAGTAGCATACATAAAACCCGTTTATTTGACAATTCTTCGGAAGAATTCGACTTCCGAAATTGCATTGTTCTATTTCGAAGCCGAGATATTACCCTCAGGCTAACCTCCATCTGCAACTCTGACGAAGGAGAATGGGTTCAATGCTTATCATGCAAAATGTAGGGAAAAAAATCTATGCGATAGGAAGCAGTCTATCATTTGTTTGTAACTGCAGTTCTAATGCAAACTTATTTTTACGTTGATTGGTTAAATAATTTTACCTTTATTTTATTCTAAACCTCCTAACATTATTTATTATCACTATGTCATATTAATTACCAAATGTCTTATGTACTTTGATAAATAAAACCATTGGGAGTGATCTCCCCGAAACTTTCTTACATACTCTCTAATAAAAGTGTTATCCCTCACTCACCTCCGCTAAAATTGTGGACATTGGACAAGGCCATGTGGATTTGGTTTGGTTTGGTTTGGTTATATTAACGTCCCGTTTTGAAGCAACACTAGGACTATTTTGGGACGGACCTCGTAATTTTGAACCACGGTCCGATGACGAGGACGACACCTGAGCTGGCATCCCCCTCTCCACACCACACCAGCGGGAGGACGTTTGGTCATGACGGATTTAACGTGCAACTGACGGTTCTTCGGTGAAATCGGGTCCCGAACCTGAAACCCTCCGGTTCCGAAGCCGAGACCTTACCACCAGGCCACCGCGGCCCCAAGGCCATGTGGAAGCCACCATATCTCATGCTTATATTTTCAGAGTCCCACACATGAGAGGTGTGCTTCGTTCTATAGTAAAGAAAACCAGTACTTGTGTATTAATTGGATAGCAATGGCAAATGACAATTACGCCTCTCAAAAATGAATCTAGCATGATACAAAAGTTCTAGAAAATAGAATATGTATTTTCGAATTTTTTTTTCCGACTGATTGAAATCAAAATTTTACATGAAATTACAATTGAGGTCACAAGATTAGATACAAATTTTCATTTATTTAAATCATCGAGTTTGAGTTATTGCGTTTGCATGCATGTAACTGATGATCATCCTCTCTATGGACATGATTCCTAATTTGATATGTATCTACATGTCAGATACTAAACCTGTATATCAAATTTTATTTATCTAACTCTTTACATTTTTAAGTAGACATCAGTGTTACGTTCTTGGATATCGCCAAAGGATTTGATCAAGTATATATTGATGAACTTATGTACAAAATTTTCCTAATGAAAATCCCTGATGGTATTATCAGACTCCTTTTTTCCTACCTGTCCAACACGCAGCTCAGGGTGCGAGTCAAAAACTCATTATCTAAACCAAAGTATAACCATACAGAAATTGTTCAATTGTTTAAACTCACTCCCATTTGCTAAAACTTTTATGTCAATGATATACCAAGATTACGAGATACCAGAATTAGTTTCTATGCTGACGATACAGCTCTGCTTCGTACCGCTAAAGATCCCATCTTCATCACTGAGCTCTTCGAGCATCAAAAACTAGCAGAAAAAAAATGGCTCATACAATGGAAGATCCAAATTAATATCAGTAAATTCCAAACAGTATCCTTCTCTTGGAGGAAAAAACTCACCTCTCCCTTTTAAACTCCATCTCCTGCCTCCCTTTATAGGAAAACTACTTCATGAAATAACGATACCATCCATCTTGGCGCAACACTTAACAAGTACCTTATTTTCAAAAAGAATATCCAAAAAATTAAAAGTAACTACAAGGGAGTGAAGGCTAAAATATATCCAATTCTTATATCCAAATCCAAACTCTCAAGGAAAGTCATATCACTGACTCTCCGACTCACCCGAAGGCACACGGATAACAAAAACTGAATGACCGGACTGCCGCAACAGCAACACTGGCGGGAACTGTGGTTGAGTCCTAAGGGCTATCACCGGCCACGGTACAACCCTTCCCGAAGGAAGCACATCCCGTCATTGATGGGTGGAGCCAGATCTCTCAACTTTTTTCGTACCCTCCAGGGTGGCGAGATCCAATCACCATACCGGAAGCATCTCATCCTCATTTCGAGGTGCCCCCCCCCGAGGGTTAAACTCTCAAGGAAAAACAAAATTCATGTACAAAACAATGTACGGCCACTAATCTCCCACGCATTCCCTAATATGAGCGGATGTTTCCAAATCCCACATTACAATATTGGAAAGACTATAAAATATGACGGATGAAAACAATGTTTATCCAAAAAACCTTAAGTTCTCCCTCTTAACGACGTTCAAAAGTAATTGTCCGCTAGGCTCTTTGAAAAATTAGATAAAAGCGAAAACATCGTTATGAAGGCAATAGATTTTTATGACATGAAGCTCCAGAAGTTCCCCCCCCCACGTCTTTTATGGGACTTAAACATCTCCAAAAGCTTTACCGCACTAACTTGTCTCCGAATTTTGAAGATAAATCTCGTATGAAAACTCACACTCTTTTTTCATTTTCCAACCCTCTTATAAATAAATTTAATAAACATGCTTTAAAATTTTTATGCATAACTACCTGCTATGTAATCTCATTACCAAGCCATTATCCTATCCAACTGCAATATTCGGATGTTAAGTACTTCGAGTTCAAGAACTTCACCTTACACTTCTGCAAATCGGTAAAAAAGTTTTAGTTAACCGCATTCGCTTGTACACCGACAGCCTGACAGACTACTTTTCTCTGAAAGAATTTCGTCCTAAATTTGATATAAATCTACAAATTGGGTCTCAAGTCCATTTACCAGATTTCAACTGTTTAGCTCAAAGCGCTCTTCTATTACCACATTCACAGACATGATTACAAAAATATGTTTATTGGACTACTGGAGGGTTGAAATGTGGAGATTCATGAAAATTTCGAGTTCGGATTTTCTTAACGACTTCAAAACTTTCTTTTCATATGCGAGAACGTAAAAAAGTAGTTTTAATCACGGAATAGCAAATACATTAAAAAATATATATACATTTTTTTTTCTAAAGTTGTTACAATTAGTTCCTGTCTCTCCTACAGCTGACTGGTTTTCATTTTCACCATCATATCGCAACTTTTAAGCGGTTCTAAATTCTTTTACTGTCGCACTTTCTTGTCATGCAGGCGATATTTAGATCATTTTCTACGGTTAAGACTATTTGGCACTATTTTTGTTAAACTTCAGTTTTTCCAACTAACTCTACGTGATTATATCTCGGTTTATAACGGATATAAGGAAGTGAGCTATTATATTTTCCATAAGTAATAGGACGTGAGATTTCGTTGGAGATGCAATGAAGGAAGTAAAATGACGCAAAATATATGCATAATTTGGGTTTCGTAATCTCGGAGTATTATAGGTATATAGTACATAAGAAAAAAATCTATGTGACGAATGTAATAAAATATATACTTTTATTTCTGCGAATTCATACTGGAAGGCTCATAGCTACGACATAATTTTTTCTCTCTTTTTTTTTTTCTTTATTTCTCGCTCTTTGTCATGAAAGTGAAGGCTTTTGAAGTTCTATAAGAAAAGGGATATTCTTGTGAAAGGTTCTTTTAGTAGAGAGAAAAAACAATCCAATTTTCATTCATTCATTTTTTTTCTTGCAAAAAATAATCTGCAAATAGTAAATTTACATTGGGGGTTTTATTCAGATATATATATGAAAAGATTGCTGCAACTGGATCATCAAAACATTTTTCAATGTACAATGAGAAAAAAGTAATTTTAATGAAAAAAAAAGATTTTTTTGTAGGTTATTGATCTTCTAATCAATGTAATTAACCTTTTAAGAAATACTCGTTTAAGCAGATAAAAAAAATGGTGGAAAAATTTATTTCATCAGCCCAATTAACGAAACCGGTTCCCCACATAGGATCAATTAAAACAAAAGTATATTTTGCTTTCCAAATTCACATTAGCTTACAATATATGACCCTAAGTATTCTGTGTATAATTTGACCTTCTTCCTTTGTTTCCTCATATATGACATAAAGCCACAGTCATAATTTTTGTTTCTTTTGAACCAACAATTCATGTCTTTAATGCCATTTGATTCGGTCTTTTGCTTTGGCTTGTTCCATTTTATGAGGACTACTAGATATTAAAACAATTTCCCGAGTCATTCCTCTAGTTCAAGTTTGATAATATTGATTTGAACAATCAAATGTTTATGGTCCAGCCAAAGCAACTTTTAAAGAATAACAAAACAAATCATCTTTAACCTTATCCTTCAACTATTTTAATAAAATTATTGTACTAAATTATATCTTTAGAGGGTCTGATTATAACATATTTTGCTATTTACTTAAAAATAGCTTAAGAAGAATTAGTCTTTTTTTTAAATATTAAGTCAATGATATTTAAATATAAATACTTGCTCTCTAACTGCAATCATGTAGCACTTTCTGTAATAAGAATTCTTAAAACCCTATTTATAAAATTGTATCACAAATAGCTTCATTTTGCGATCCAAATATTTAAGAAACACGAGCTTACGATGCTAGTCCAATCTGGACAGA
Organism: Argiope aurantia; assembly: GCA_026543865.1. Taxonomy (NCBI): domain Eukaryota; kingdom Metazoa; phylum Arthropoda; class Arachnida; order Araneae; family Araneidae; genus Argiope; species Argiope aurantia. The sequence continues at coordinate 116,566 of JAPMOR010064929.1, read as the reverse complement.
GTTTCAAATTGTTACAAGCTTCCTCTAAATTGTTATAATCCATTATTCTACCTTGAAACCAATTTCAATTCAATTCAAAGATTTGCCCATGTCCGTTGCCTTCAGAGATTTCATTGGGTGATGGCACCTGTAATGCTAAAAGGGAAAATCGGAAGCCTTTAAGAGTTTTTCTCCCACTCATCACTTAACACAAACAAGTGAACTTTTTAGGAACCTTACCCATCAATTTCCCCCACAAGGTTCTAAAGGATCCATTTCTATGCATGAATAAATAACGCATCCCGCTTAAAAGGGTTTCGCAAACCACCTGCAAGCAACATCCAGTTGAAGAGTAAAACTTCCTTTTATTTAAATAACAATTTTTTTAATAAAAAAAAAGACCCGACTGTTTCGCTAATTGCATCTTTTATGCATATCAGCGTTTTCCATGAGCTGCTTTCGGTTGAAAGAGGGGACATCACAAAAGATACGTTTCGAAACAAAAGTACTGCATTTAGCTACTCGTTAGAACGGAAGTATAATTTTGAACTGCAGCTTTTGTTAAAGAAGATACCAGCTGTTTGCTTTTCTATTGTATTGATTGTTATTGTTTGCGCAAACAGAAAATGCCATTCTTATTTTAATGCAACTACTAATTTATTAATCACTAAAGTGAGATTCGCTGAATACCTATTACTTTTAGTTTCTTTTATTATTTTCTCAAATTAACATTCGTTTTGTTAAAATTTAAATCGCCAAAAAGTTCTAATCTCTAGTGAAAAATACAAGACAATCAGGGTGGAAAATGTATTATGGAGATTTCTGATTAAAAGATTTTACAAAGATTTATTCATTTTAGAGCATTGATATCAACTCAAGTAAATAGTTAACAATCAACAATAATTTTAGTCATTGTTTGCAAAGATAATTAGAACCAGAATCCTTCACAAAGCAACAGAAAAATATGTTATAAAGTATCCTAGATTCATCTAATGTGACAGCTAGATATCTAATTTTCAAAAATAAACTGTAAATAACGTACCAAACAAGTTTTGACGAATCAGAAAAATCCAGAATAGAATGAAATTGTTTAAGTAATCTAAACTTTTTCATACTGGAAATGAGTCTTCATCGGACATTTTTTTTAATGGACACACCCAGGACAAGCAGGAAAAGGTTCGTTAGTGAGTTGACTGGTGTTTTCAATAAAACATATTTAGACTTTCGACGAATTCCACTAGTTAAATACACTTGAGAAAATTAAAGGAAGAATTATGGATTAATTCTATTAAGTGGAGTCCAATAAAATGTAGTTGATTTGTCGCTCACATTCAACACTACTGCGTAATATGACGGGATTCAACTTCGCTACACATTTACTTTACATACTAATTCGCTGCACAAATTTGCTCTAATTCTTTTGCACCACAAGTGCCGGATTATCAAATAGGCAAAGTAAGTAACTACTTAGTGGCCTCGGAACTTTTGAGAGCCCTAAGGCCTAGAGATTATTTGCATATTTTCAGAATAATCTTATTTTTTTTCCTTCTTTTGTATTCAAAGGTTCTGTACTCGAATATATTCAAATAAAAATCAAATGTCATTTAAATTTTAAAACATAACTTTTAGTGTTTTTTTTTAAATTCGCCTGAAGATCAGTGTGGACTAATCTGTCTTACAGTTGTCTGAGTGACTCACAGATCAATTTATGTTAGAAAACTATTTAAATTGCTTGAAAGAAGTTTTGCATTTTTTTTTTTACATTTTTATATTTGTCAGACATTAAAATTAACTTTGTTGTAGGTGAATCATAATTGGATGTTTTGTTATCTCCACTTTTTAAAGTAACATACTATTTTTTACTTCAAAATTGCTAATATAGATATTAAATAAGATCAGTAAAAATATCTGACTTTGGAAGGAGTAGATGGCGCCAAGAAACTTACATTGCATAAGGGCCTCTATATAACTATCCAGCTTTGCGTACAAATGGAAAGAAGTAAAATTGAGTGATTTAATTTCTTACTTCAAAGTTTGTAAAGGCAGTTGGTTTCCAAAAATTTACCAAATGGAAAGTGAAAGGCATCATTCAGAAGTAAAAATATCTGACTTTGGAAAAATCAGAGCGAACTGAGAAACTTAAATTGCATTGTATAAGGGCCTTTATATAGTTATCCGGCTTTACGTACGAATGAAAAGAAACGAAACTGAGTGATTCAAACTCTAATTTCAAACACTGTAAAAGTAGTTAGTTTCCAGAAATTTTCCAAATGGAAGATAAAATGTATCATTGAGAAGACATTTGACGATTTGAGAAGATAGTAAATGATTGGGAGAATGAAAGCAAGACAGACACTAATACAGGCTTGTCAAATGCTAACAGTAGTAAAAAAGCAATATAGAAACGATTTAAAGACACTGATTGATGCATGCAAATAGCCAAGTCGAGGTCAAAAAATTACCATAAGAGACTCTCAGGACTGTTATTTGGGAACGACTTCTAAAAGGAATGGACAAATGACGTCTGCTTAGAATGCAATGGACAGAAATTTGCCTGACCAGTGAATGACAAGCTGCATAAAATGGGGCTATCTACAAAGATCTGTCTCCTATTTCGTCGGATTGTGAGATCCAAGCTGTTGAAGTGGTGAAGGTTCATTGTTGTTAGAGTTTCGCGGACTGAGGCCGAGTTCATTGTAATGATGAGACTTGTTTTTGTTCAAAGAATTAATCCAGATGCTTTGAAAAATGGAAAGAGCGAAGTATATGCACAAGCTCGAAAAATCCGTGAAACGCTAGGTTACAAAAGTGGTGGGATCATGTTGTAGGAAGGCATTTTGAACGACATTACTGACGATTTCATTAGTATGACTAAAAACGCCGAAATATAGAGAGACGTGGTTGTTTATTTTCTTGCCAATTTGTATATGGGTGTAATGAACAATAACTCTTCTTTAATGGATGATAATATACACCTAAATCCAGCTCTACTAGAGATAATTTATCTTGAAGGCGGAAGAATTCAACGCATGGAATGACCCTTACATTCTCCAGATTTAAATCCGATAAATCACGAGTGGGTAACACAAAGAGACCAACTTACATCGCTGCAGCATATTTGTAAATCTTTTTAGCAGGTATAAGGGGCTATTCATCCCGAATACATTTTGAGCAATTTGATGCAAGAGATGAAAAATCGCAGAAAAGTTTGCATTTTGGTAAGGGATGACCACGATTGATTAATGTTTTCTATGTATTTATAAAATTTTGCAAACCAAATTTTTCCTACCCCCATCTTATATCACGTTTGCCTGTTATCTTGTTTGCATTTATTTTAAGCCAAAATAGAAAATTCTGTTTCTTGAGGATATGTCAGGTAGGGTAAAATAAAAAATTTTGTGCATTTTCATTTCCTTAGCTGTTAAATATTTAAAATCAGACGAGTTATATAGTTGGCTCTCTAAAATTGTTTTAAACTTTTCCCTCAAATTTTAACTCATCAAGATAAATTTTGAGCTTGATGAATGCCAAAATTTATAAGCAAGGGAAACGAAAAAAAGAAATGAAAGGAAACTGAAGACTATGAATCGTCTCGTGATGGAGAAAGGCGTCTAAAGAAATGAAAGAAAGTTTAAGCTTACTGACATATTTAAAGCTGTAACAATGGATTTATAAAGCAAAGTGTTGTTTTAGTGTAATGGAGCAAGAGTAAGATTTGATCGTTTTACGTCAAACATATAGTTAGAACTGCTCACAAACGCATATGAATTTCACAGAGTAGAAATAACTTAAATTTATCAATGAAGCTCATTTCTACCATTACGCTTGCAGTTTGTTCAGTCTGCTTATTCAAAGTTTCACGCTTGTAACACACAAATATTGATTGGATAAGTATCCTAAGTTTTGGAGAGATTTTACATTTTGCTAAAGTTACTTTTTTGGTATATACTCTCATTTTTATTGTTCATCATTTAGTGAAATCATTTATTCCTTGCTAATTAAATAGTCAGAATCAGAACGCATTTGTTTGTGTGGTGATCATTCTTCAGACAAAAATTTTCCAATGAGAAATTTTTAAAAATTTCATTTTTTTTTTTTCACTGAACTCTGACATTTTATTCCTCCGATTTCTTCCAATTCCCTTCAAAACTCCAAAGCAATCGATAACTATACGCTGAGGTTGTGCAATTCTTCCTCCCCCCTTTCTCTTCAGAGGGAAAAGAACATCTTGCTGATGTAGGGTCTCTACAAATAGAATTTCCTGAGAGAGGGGGGGTCACCCACATACACATTTCCCGCCCACAATACCTCCTTCAACGAAAGAGAAGGAAGTACCTGAAACTTATCGTAATGTTTCCCATTGTAATCTTCAGGCGACACTTTCCGAGATCTGCACCTCAAGAAGACGGTTGTGCCTCGACTCTGCCACCGCTGCAAAAAGAGAACAAATGAGTAATTAGAAATATTCTGGAGTGCGAAATGACTTAGGTGGTTGGGAAGGATTAATTCAATCCATCAATTCCTTTTTGAAGTGTTCCGACATTGTTTGAAGCGTGTCTTCTACCGAAAAGCCGAGGTAAAGTTCCTTTTAGGAAAGCCGACAAAGGAGCTCAGAATGGTAGTTACCTGGCTCTTATGACGGGCGGGTGTTTTCAATTGTTTTTGAATGGCAAAAAACGAACTAATTTTTAAACGAAATGGATTCATCAAGTGAATTTAATCCGCTATTTTTCGAACTGATTTTTAATTCGTTATCGTTATGATTACGCACTTTATAGTAACTGGATTTAACATCTCGAAACAGCAAATATCTGCTTTGAAAAGAAACATGGTATTTTAAAAGGTGTGCATTCATACGATTAACGATCATTTTTGCTTTTTATCTGCTGATTAAAAAGATTTCTTCTTTTCTCTAATGAGAATCTGTTATTTTTAATAGCATTTCTTTTTTTAATGCGCTTCTCATATATAGAAATCTCAATTATGAATGTTGATTTTGACCCTTTTGAGCCACAGGATGTGTAATCAAGAACGTAAAATGAAATTATGAAATAAAACTTGAGCTACATTCATGAATTCCGAATCGATTATATGAATTGTGGAATTCTGAAAGCACGAAATTGTATATTTTGGTTAGATTCTTCACAATTTGTACGAGATATCATTTGAGAAAACCACTGTAATTTGAAGCATTAAAAATATTCGAAATTCATCATGCAATTTTTCTTGTTTATTGGTAATCAGTGCTTCACTTATTTGTGTTATTTATCAATATACAAAGATGCATGAGGGTTCATTACAATATTTTGTCCTGAGTGTTCAGAGGGTTTTTTTTCTGAGCGAAAAAGTTCGCGAACAAAATTTACTATCGTTTTCCTGAATGCAAAATTGCCAGTTATTTAACTTAAATTAAAAAAAAAAAAGATAACTTTGCACTTTTACAATAGAATTAGTTTATTCTATAAAATTTCTTAATAATTTTCAATCTATTTCTTAAAAAGTTCAGCGTTTTGTAGAGTTGGTTTAAATAATTTAGCCCTTTTATTATTTACATATTGAACTGGGCAAAGTTGATTATGTCTGGCTTCCATTCTTTAACCGGGAAAAAAAGATGCTATTTATGATATTATCTGGAGAAGAAATGTCATTTTGTAATAACTGTTCTATGCATACCAAAGAGTCTTCAGAACTGTTATTATTCAGTTCCATTCGAGAAAGATGCTAAATAAAATTTCAAACATGAATCCATTTCAATTAAAAGAACAAAATATTACACAAATTCAAAATCTTCGTTCAGATTTCAAAATTTGTTTTTCGATAAAACGTATATTTATTTACACATTTGTGTTCCAATAGCTTTCCTTGATTAAGACCGCATATCATCGCTCAAGAGCAATATTACTTGCCTCATTTTTCAAGTTTTACAAAAGAAAAAACTAAATTTTCTAAATTCTCTCAAACGATTATTTCTACTTTTTTTTTTAAAGATCTGGTATAAATATGATACTGCATGCTCATACCAGATATGAATATATATATATATATATATATATATATATATATATATATATATATATAATTAGTCGAAAAAAGTTCTAAATTCTATTGTAAAAATTGAGATAAATGATGTTATTTATTAAGTTATCAAAATGTAAAAAGAATTTAAAGATATGATAGATTCCTTTTATAGAAGTTATAAAGACAAATTCTCACCGTTGTTTATATCCAAAATGAAGATAATCTGAAGAAACATTTATAAAATTAACAGACAAGTTCTCACGACTTTGTTTGAAAATTATTGCAAATCCAAATAATTGGGCATTACGATATGATGAAACAAGTTGTCACAAACTGTCAATAAAAAGATATTTCAAAAATGTTGAAAAACTTGTAACCATGCATTCAACTATTTTTCAGATGATAATGAGCGCTAAATGAGTTGTATGCAGTTTCTTTATCTAACTGATTCTATAATGCTAAACCATACATGTAACCAGTTGACTATTTAACTTATTTTGTATTGAAAAATTTCGTCATACCTGTTGAAAGGTTAATGTACCAATTTATCCATAAATGTAATGATATATTTATAACCTAAATCATAAAGATGACTTAAAATTCCCATATTTGGTTAAAACGTGTTTATTATTACGATGTGTCATTAATTTTGAAGTCCTCGTCATCTGACTGTGGTTCAAAATGACGAGGTCTGTCCCAAAATTGCCCTAGTGTTGCTTCAAACGGGACGTTAATATAACCAAACCAAACCTAACTAAAATAATTATTAAATCTCTACTTCTTTGCATTCTTTTCTCGCTCTTCAGTATATTTGCTTGCATTCTTCCATTTCAAACTAGGAAAACTTTCTTTTAATCTTGTTATGTAAAACCAATTCTTTATTATAATTCAAATGTTAATAGTTTTGATATTGACTTTCTTGTGTTGTATTAAGTGACAATGAAAATTATTACTTTTTAAAGCTTTTTTTTTTTCTTTCTTTCTTTCTGTATATTTTAGTGCAACTGTGTTTTACAATATATCCTGTGTTCCACAACTTTCTAGTTTTCTTTGATAAGTTCTTTTAAGCGGTACTTGTCTTTGATGAGTTCTTTATTTTTTTCTTTTGCAATAAACTTCTATTGAGACATTAAGTGTTTGTTTGAGAATATCAAAAATTATGATTTTACAGTAAGCATTTTGAAGATAAAGGCATTTGATGATTATGCATGCGCGTAGAGCTCATATTTTTTTTTAAACTGGGAAACAAAACTTTCTTATATTCTTATTATCAAATATCAAGCCATTTTTATTTGCTCAATGTCCAATTAACGGCAAAATATATTAAAGTAAAATACATTGATTGCTTTTGGGGCCTTAAATAGTTGCTGAAGTGCAATTACAGAATAGAAAAATTCAACGGAATAAATGCTTCAAGCAAATTAGTAGCAGTTGCAATCAATTTACTTGGATGAAAATTGTAAGTAGTTAACCCTTTCTAGGGTCATGGGAAGTATGTTTCCCACGAAATTCATCAATATTTGTATGGAATTATGTAGTTTTGCGTAAGTTCTGACAAATCTTTCAATCAGACGGAAACTTAGATGCTTCATTTCCTTATCTCACACAAAATGGTGTGTCTTGATTTGTTATTTAATAATTAATTAACCAAATTAATTAATGAATCAAAAGAAATTTATCTAATAAGCTAAATGAGTCAGTTTTCTTAAGCCATTCACAATCCTAAAAATATTTTAATATACCCTGACTAGAAAAAAAAGGGCCTTTTAAAGGGTTAAGCAAGGTCACAAGTTTCAAAATTTTAAATAAAATTCCAACCACAAAAACTTGTACAGCTGTTCTGACTACAAGTACTAAAATTAGTATTCTTTATTTATGAAATGAAAATCTTTGTCAAAGGATCAAGGCTATGATAAGAAATACTGTGCACATTCAGAAATTCTACGTAAAATCCCATTTTGCACAAAATTTGTATGCATACATACATATATTATACGTATAATGTAAAGAGATTCAGGTGCATCATTTGAAAGGATTTATAGTTGTAGATGATAATTCAGAATAAGTTGTTACTGTTGAGTTTCTTTAGATGGGCGCGGTGGCAAGGTCTCGGCTCGTGAGCCGTAGGGTTTCAGGTTTGAGACCCGATTCTATTGAAGAACCGTCGTGTAAGAGGGTCCGCTGCACGCCAAAGCCAAACGCCCTCCCGCTGGTGTGGTGTGGCGTGGAGAGGGGGGCACCAGCTCAGGCGTCGCCCTCGCCATCTGACTGCGGTTCAAAAGTACGAGGTCCGTCCCAAAATAGCCCTAGTGTTGCTTTACAACGGGACGTTAATATAAGTAAACTAAACAATATTTCTTTAACGCAGGAAAAATGATTGAAAATTAAGATAATTTTAGATGTCCATTTTATTTTATCCAATCTATGGTGGTTTTTAAAAACTAAATGCCATTAAAACGAATTTATTTTAAAAAAGCAGATAAAGGGATTTTATCATATATATATATGAAACATCCAAAATATTCTTAAATACTAACATGGATTGCAAATAAGTGATTTATATAACGCAATATTACATACTTTCTTCTGGGTATCATTAGACAACAATAAAAGATAACATGATTCTAAGAATAGTTTAAAAACTTGTTCAACATATCACCTGAAGCAGCATATGAATGCAAGCTATTATTTATTGCCGATATTTTTTAAAAACAAAAACACAATTCATAGCTATTTTATTATAAATGAATCTAACAGTGTTTTTTTTGATTTCAAACTTTTAAATAAAAATGCAATGTTTTTACGAAGACATAAAAAAAAATCAGGTGGTTGTTTCCTCTTGCCTTTTGAGTTCTCAAAAAATGATACAGCTTGAATGCGAAGTAGAATCAGGCAAGAGGAAAGAGAACAAGGAATAATTGGGAATTATGGTTATAGTATAAAGCGGTAAGTCTTAAGGGATCTGGGAAGCCTGAGCTTTGGTTAAGACAATTCTAGAGAGTGAAAAAAATGCTTTATCGCTTTTTATAATGGTATTTTTTAAGACTTGTTTACATTAGTAGTAACTGCATTCAGAAAAAAGTAAAGAAAAAACTTACATATTATTCATTTTCTACTCCATTCATATATAAGGTAAGTTACATACCTTTTTTTATATAATGGCCATGAGAATATTTTAATTTTATTTTTTTGAGTCTTTCCTGAGAAACAGGTAAGTAGTTCAGGAAACAGGTTTCCAGAGAAACAGGCTCTCACTTTCAAGGCAGTTCATAACAGGTTTCCAGAGAAACAGGCTCTCACTTGCAAGGCAGTTCATAACAGGTTTTTAATGCTATAAAAACCTAATTTTTCACCTATTTAGAGTAATTTTCTCTATGACAGGAAGTAATATTAACACATTATCTGTTAGATTATGTGCCTGTGCTTTACAGATAATATGAATTGTACCAAACCGTCTATCTTATTAGATGATACCTTCTCTATTATAGTTAAGAGATAGCAAAGAAGAGGGCATCTAACTAGAAAGATGGCTTGAATATTGTGTGAGTCGTGGTAGCTAAAGCGTTAAATCCAGGAAAGTGGTAGTATTCTTTTCTGTCAATAAAGTTTATTTCTTTATTTCAACTTAATAACTGATATTTCAAAAAAAAATCAATCATGTGTTCTACATAATATTATTTTTTACGTATGAAAGTTTTTGTTAATAATAATTTGAAGATGTTTGAAGTCAAGTGGGAAAAAAAATAAGGAAACTGATGAAGAGAAAGAAGAAAACGTGATGGTGAAGAAGGAATTTCAGGAGGAGGATTTTGCCTCTTTTCAAAAAGAGATGCAGACTGTAGAGATGGTGAACTTATTTCTAATCATCCATATTTAAATTTACAACAGTTATAAAAGTATTGATAGATAATATAGAAGGTTTCAGAACGAGAACCCATTATTCGTGAATCTGCAGGATTGAAGTACGGTAGCGAACTGAATGCAAAAGGTTTGAAGAGCACCAATTTGATGACTAAATCGATTTTTTTAATGGTTGAACCTGTTTGAGATTTTTGAGGCTTAAATTAAAAGCTATGCTTCTATATTTTATCTTTAGAGTAGGGTTTTTTTTTTCAAATAATGTAAATGACGAAAATAAATGAGTTTCATAGTAGATTGAACATTCTGCTTGAAGTGGAAGTTTTACTTTCTTCTATTAATTATAATCACTAGTTTTTACTAATTTTAACCCTTTGGACTCTGAAAAGTAGTTAGATGCATAAATATGCACTTAATACAAGAACTTGTTTATTGTTCCAAAAAATAAATTAATATATAATTGTTTTAAGTTGAATTTTCCCGAAAAATTAATCTACGTCTTTTTACCATTCTGCAGGCAATTTTAACAATCAAATTTGAAAAATAAATAAATAAAACTTCAAAATGATTCACCGTCTTGAATAGTGTCTGAGAGAAGTTATAAGAGTGCTAAGGGTTAATTCGTATTTCTTAATCAGATTTTTTTTCTCGCGTGTTATAATATTCAATCGTATCTGTTTTCATAAGAGTTCATTCGCTAACTTTTCCAGGGAAAATTAGAGATAGAAAAATTAGAAATTGCTTAAAATTGAAGATATTAAATAGCTATGATAATTTTATGCGATAATTCATAAAACATAAGATATTTTTATTGTGAAGCAATCGATGTACAGTATTTTGGGATAATTAGGAATAGAGTATAAAATATATCCTACGGCAATATTGAGTAATTACTGCGAGTAGAATTCGATTCACATGTTCCCAATACTCCCATAGTTCCTAGAGTTATTAGGGACATCCGGGGTAATTAGGAACTTTCCTGTACATAAAGCTGATTAATTAATCAAATATTTTGGAAAAAATGTATTCTATAAGGAATTTTGCAGGTTATACTTTCGGAAAAATTATAAACCTCTTCCCCTGCTCATATGATTATTTTAAGTTGGAAAAAAGTTAAAGTTTTCGAGACTAGTTCCCAATTACCTTAACTGACACTACTTGAATAGATCATGAATTTTAATAGCTTATGTGGGCAAAGTTCATTCTATGTAAAACAAGTGGCGTTTTAGTAAAAATATTCTCAGAAGAATCAATGGCACCGCAGCCTCTAAACTTCTAATGAACATATGTAAAGATGTATCTCACGAAAATGGCCTTAAAGAATTTCTTAGTTCTAACTCTTCCAAGGATTTTATTTATCACGCAATCATAACTTCATTTGCACCAAATAAACAGTGGCTGTCGGTGCAGGCGCACTTCTTAAAGATGGAACTCAAGTGCTTTTTATAACTAACGAAGCAACCCACATGTCATCGTTTAATTATTTTCACCCACACACACTTATTCATTCATTTACTTATCATTTCGAAGAAACCATCGAGTTGCCTTTCCGGAAGTCATGAATTGCAGGCATGACTCAAAAATTTTCCGCCATAACTAACATTCAAGAAACAATTCTAATCTCCGTATCTGTCTTGATCTCAGAAGAATGATCGTAAATTTCTGCTTAATGAAGTCAAACATCGATGTTCATGAACTTGACTTGCTTCTGAAACCTTCACATCTTGTTCACAATGATTCAGCGATTTAACTCAGAAAGCATCTTACCACAGATTTTTCCAGTTCGCGGAAAGACTGCGTGCATTGACATTTCGGGTAAAAAGATCTGCTATTTGATAGATGGAATGTTTTTGAGTTGGAAGACATACAATAGTTAGTAATTCATGTGATTAGCTTTTAGGGGGAGAATAATGGATTAGAAGCGTGAATTTTACAACGTAATACTACTATTTAGAAATTCATGAAATTATTATACATCAGAAGTCCAGCTTTTAATAAACTGTGGTTCATTCATGACACCAAATTAGTCCAAATAGAGCAGTAGTGAGCTCACGAAAACTTTTCGAGACCTTAAATTTTTTTGCTAATTCTTCAATATTTATCAATAAAAATAATTTTCAAAAAAAATTATATACTAAAATAATTAAAATTTGCTAAATAACTATATTAATTAAATTATTATTCATCATTTTATGAAAAAAAATTAATTTTAACTCACCACTCTTTTATTTAAAATTGAAACAAGGCACTTACTACAAAATCACTTAACTTATAGACATTCATACAAATTCTTTTTTAATATCTTTCCAAATTTTCTTATAGAAGTTTTTTTTTATTATTAAATAACTTTTATTTAAAAATGTATAGATTATAGAAAAAAATCCACCAGTGAGATAAGAATCTAGAGTAAGAAAAAAAATTCTGGAAGTTTTATGCATTGTAAAAATCCTAGAAACTAGTGTAAATAACTTTTAAAATTAAGTAGATGATTAATGGGTAAGAATTTTAACCAAACGAAATTAAAATTTCAGCCAAATGATTGAAGTTTTATAATTATCACTTACTATGTTCATTTTCTTTATTATTATTTGTATCGAGGGTATTCTTAAATGTCTGAAAAATTTGGAATAAAACATAAAAGGCACCGAAAGTATTTTGAAAAGTTTTTCTTGGGCAAAAGAGATTGCTATTTAAGTTTAATTTATCCTTTGTTAGGGTAATAAAGGTTCATAATAAAATTTAAAAATACCATTATTAGTAAGTATTGTTTATAAACTTCAAAGATAGAGACAGAATTGATCTTGTTCCAAATTTTCGAAATAAAATATATATAATAATATAATAACATAAATATATAAAATAATATATAATTCGAAATAAAATGTTATATCAAAGCATCGTATGTCATATTACTGAAACATTTGATTGTTGCACGACGTTTGTGTAGGTTAGTCGCATCTTCTCTCCAATTGTTGCATGTTACATTCTAACGTTGTATGCTCTCACAAAATATTATACTTTGCTATTGGTTTCAAGTGTTGCGCACAAATTTCGTATGCTTCGATGTGCGTTGATTTTGACATGTGACATCTTTTAATAATAGCAAAAATATACAGGAAAAATTAGACCATAAGTATTTTATACCCAATGAATAGCAAGACTTTTATTGAATGTCAGATTTAAAAATGATATATTAGTTAATAATTTTTATTCATTCGATTATTTGGCAAGATGATGGCTAACGTTAACTTTTTATATCAAAGAGAAAACGAAAAAAATATTGAAGATGAAAAAAAGAATTTTTTTTAACATAAGAAAGGATGTAAATAAATAATACATAATTTTTCTCCTTGATGGAAAAAATAGAAAAACCATTTTCATTTATTTAAAAATAGTGTCGCGTTTAACTTTCTAATATTTGTTAGAACATATGCAAAACTAATATTAAGTTATAAACTAGAGACTGAAGGCTGTAATACGATTTCAATTAAAACGCAGAATATATCAAATAGATGTAAATAGGGAAAATACCCTTTTAAATTAGTTGTACTATATAACAGCTTACAATGTAAAATTTCTTATATTACTTCCGATTTTTGTTTAGATACTAGATTATTAGAGATCTCTTTTCTTTTATTGGACTTTTTTGATAGAATTTAATCAATTGTTTAATATGACGCGATGTCAATTGTCTTGAGATCTCTCTGAAGGGAGAACAAAATACTTTCTTACATCATTATTTATTATCTCTACATTAACCTTTTCCTCCATCGAAATTAAAGAAATGTGAATTAAAAAAAAAGAACGCATTTTTAAGACTTTAAAATAAAAATTTTGCCATCTAGCTTTCATTTATTCCTTCGTTATTTCATTCAGATTCAGCATTTTCCGAGAAAAAAAATTGTAATAAGACAGTTATTTCTGAAGCTGGGAAACATAGCCTTAGTTATTTTCAAATAGAATTACTTAAAAAACATGGTTCTTAAGTCCTCTTTAGTAAAGGTGGGTAATGATAATTACCGACAGAGCTTTTTAAAAAATTGCATTTATTATCAAACAGCATTTTCTTGTTTCAAAATCGTAACTCTTCTTGTCGTATTGACTAGCAGTGAAAAACCTAAAGCCAAAGTTGTAATAATAATCTAAATGCAAATTTCATAGTCATTAAAAAAATTCATTTCCAAATAAAAATAAAAATACTGCTCATATTTAACTTTTGAATAGCAAATAGATAACTTTTTTTTTTGAAAATAATGTTAAAGATCACCATTTCCATTTCTTTCGACAAAACTGTCAAATAACATTGTGCATCGTGACTTACTCGATTGTGACTTACTGGACTTACTGGATTGTGACTTACTGGATCGTGACTTACTTACATCGGGACTTACTGGATAAGATGATGCTTACCGTACAAGTTAATACTATATTTAAAGGTAAGCAAATAATGAAGATAAAAAATAAAACTATTAAGTACAAAGTTTTGAAACTAAACAATGGAAGAATAAATGCTCTGCCACCGGTCACATAATAAGATCTGAATCATCATATCACATTTGGAAATTTGTCTCCACATTTGTCAAAAATACCATCAGAATCAGAATATTTGAAACACCATCAGACTTAGCGTGCTCCAATTCTATACGCATTTTTGATGAAATCAAGGTTTCAATCATTTAGAGATATTCTCGAAAAGCTATTTGAATTTTGCAGACAACATGACTGACTATTCAAATAGTAAAATGGAATCTGTATCGATGTTTCTTGCAAATGATGGTGTAATTATTTAAAGTGTTGAGAGTTCCCGAAATTTATAATAAAGCTTTTAAAAAATATTTATGAGAACAATTACTGACAATTTTTGATATGAACAACAATCCAGAAATTGTAAATTTTCTTTAATGGGGATGTCATTTTCCCCAAACTATTTTAAGCTGTCACTTCCATTCAGATATTAATAATACTGATATTAACGAGTACATCTCATAAAACAAATTCGTTTAGAAAATAATTTATAAGCTGTAATTCATTTGGTATTTCAAAGTAACCATTTTCAAATCTAGTATATTTTAGGGCAGTTTTTCTTGCATTGAAAACTTTATAGGCCTTTTGGAATCAGGATGACTCATATTAAAAATAATTGGTTTTTGCACTTTGTTTATTCTTATTTTAAAGTTCAAACGGAATGTAAAAACGAAAGAAGAAAAATCCAGTATACCGTATTTTTTGTTTGGAATTGGCTTAACTATTCGAGTTAATCATTAACTTTTAAAAATGACTGTTTAAATCTTTCTTGAAGTTTTTACTAGGAAGTAATATACTAAGGCGTTTCTTAATCTTTTAATAATTTTAAATGCTTAAACATAATATTTTCTTTTTATCCTGAGTTGTTCAGAATCACGATTTGATGGCGGAAATATATATATAATATATATATTGTATATATATTATATTGTATATATATAAAAAAGAAAGAAATACAACAGACATCTATTACAACATATTTAATGTCTTCTAGTATAAGTGTATTCGAAATCCGGGTAACCGCTTAAAGGAAAATAGCTGAAAAACCAAGCTTTACTCAGCAGGTATTTTTTTTTTTTTTTGAGAAAATATTTAGATACGAGTCACATACTGATTACAGATGAATATTTTTCAATCTTATCTACATATAAACTGGTAATTTAAATAAAAAAAATTATGAATGTACTTAGTTTAGCATGTTATTTGAAACAATCTGCTATATTACAGTATTCATTTTACAGTTTATCTATCATTACTTATATTTTTGAGCTTACACTCAGTGAAAGCTCTATCTATCATTACTTATATTTTTGAGCTTACACTCATTTACCATAGTGAAAGCGGATCCGAGATAGCTCCGTATGACATTGTCAGCACGAGAGCGAATACAAAAAAGGCTCTAATAGTTAGTTATAAAAAATGTTTTTTTTTTTTTTGTGTGTGTAAAATCGCGTTTTCTCAGGAAAGACACCAATATAGATAAATTAAAAAAGCAAAGACATTAAATATAAATGCATAAGTAAAAGAGTAAAGCAAAAAACACTATTCGCACCGAGGACTCGCAACACACGCGTCATTCCTGTTGTTTCCACCACTATATTGCACTGTTGACACTTCGAAGCGACGGTTGAATATACTTATTCTAATAATTAACTATAAAAAATTTGTGTGTAAAATCGCGTTTTTTCAGAAAAGACATCTATATAGATAACCTTATCTGAATATAAAATTTGATCCTAATCGTTAGAGCTGTTTCCCAGATATACGAAATAAATTTTTATAAATACAAGAATTGCTTGTTTAAACTTCTAAGATTTTTAATAAATTTCACAAAAAATATTTTATTAGTATAAAACATTTTAAACAAGGAAATAAACTCATCAATAACTATAGAATTCAATATTTCGTAATCACTATTATAATTTTTCATATTTAGAATCTTGATGAATAGTCCTTAAACTACGATAATTTTAAATTCACATTTAAAATTATTGATTTGAAAATAGCTGATTAAATCCTTCCAATAAATGAATTTCTTAAAAAGTTTTATTTTAATTCTCTTTTCATCAAACTTTTTTCTTTCATTTTTCTTTTTTAAGAACTTTCGCTTATTTTGAGCACCGAATTCGCATCTCTCTCTCAATCTTTTCTTTCAAAAATATTGATATGACTTTTCCGTAGGATTCCTTTAATTGCTTTGAAACTAGAATAAAAACAAAACACACTAAGTTTGATATGTAATCTTCATATATATAAAAACTTGCACACAAATTTTTAGATTTCTAAAGGTTTAATTTAGACATTAACACTCCGTTTTGAAGCAAAATCAAGGTTATTTTGAAACGAACTTAGTAATTTTGAATCATGGTCAGATGAGAAAGATATCACTTGGAACTGGTATCCCCCTTATCAAAATTTTTGCCCCAAATTAGAAAGGATTGTTCTTCAAAAGCAGATTTAACTTATGCTAGTCTCACATATAAGGCGGATCTTGCGTATAGTGAGATACGAGTTTAAAACCCTTCAGACTCCAAATTTGGAATTTTCCACCATGTAATGTAGACTCTTAGTATATTTAGTTCTAATTAAAAAAAATATAGTGAATTTTAGTGGTATTTGCCGGAACAACTGTCGTTTGTAACTGTTCTGATTCGAAGAAAGTTATTTCATTTGGATTATTTCTGTATCAAATGAACACAAAATATATAGTTTTATATAGATTCCAATTTTAATGTGGTATATACGAATAAAACTTTGCCTATCTTTGAGTTTTACGCTGTTGTTAGTAATAGATACCTTTCAAAGTTATTTCGTGGTTATTTTGACTTTTAAAACAGTTTATTTCGTTAATTTTTATGAAAATTTTTCATTTGTATACTGGATAAGTCTTTAACACAAGCGAATCTTGGATTTTATAAAGTTATTTTTAAAATTCTACCTCAGTGTTGCTTCAAGTAAACAAACAACAGTTTATTGGTAGCCAAAATAATAATAATAAATAAAAAGGCCCAGGAAAAACAGCAAGAATTATTTTGAGAAAATATTATCCATGATCTCAGACCGAGCAAAGTATGCCAAAGAT
This sequence comes from Argiope aurantia, assembly GCA_026543865.1. Taxonomy (NCBI): domain Eukaryota; kingdom Metazoa; phylum Arthropoda; class Arachnida; order Araneae; family Araneidae; genus Argiope; species Argiope aurantia. Next base: position 99,105 of record JAPMOR010064929.1, on the reverse strand, counting down.
TAGTTAAAAATAAACACAAAGCGCATTAAATTTTATTCTAAGAATTTTTATGTGCGTTTATTACGAAGTGAAAAACAGGGAGATTGTAATAAAATTGATTATCGTCGGTTCAATGAATAAAGGCGGAAAAAAATCCAGTTATTTTATTGGACTTCTTGTGGAATGTGAACTACTACAATGAGAGTAGCCAACCAAATGCGGAAGTTATAAATTTAATAGGACTTTCGAATTGGCTTTTAAAAGCTAGATTGACTCAATGAATAGACGCCTGAATGGTGCTTTAAACACGAGACATCATTGAAGAGGCCTTTGAAGTTATCTTTTGTAAATTCAGTACTCGCGTTTAAAAGATGATTCGACCATTTTTATGAATACACAGCCAGTTTTTCGCAATTAAAACTTTGAAATAAAACAATTTTATTTGTTTAAAGCGTTGATCATTTAAAGCGTTTTTCAAAATCGCAATGACTTTGTTACAAGTATATGAAAATATTATTTTTTCTTATAAAGAAATATATTAAATCTTGTTTTTTTTATAGCATGGTTTTATTTCTAGAAAATGATCTTATTTTTCTAACTTGTAAATGGCTACCACTGCTCAAAACAAAATAAAAAAGCAATACGCATGATTTTAATATAAATCAAGATAAACAAAATTTTCTAGTAAAACTTGAGATAGTTTCAAAAGATTTAACTTTGTATTAATTGGGAAATGAACTACCTCAGATAATCGAACAAATAACTGTCTTTTTGGATAATTGGCAAATAAAAGAAAGTTTCTGAGAGAAAAAAAAACAAGATTATTTTTATAACATATTGATAAAATGAATATAAAAATTGTATTATATAAGTACATAAGTATTATATAAGTACATTCTAAATTAAAATATCACGGAATGAACATAGTCAAAATCTTTGAGTTTACGATTATTGTCAATCGCTTTTCATTTGAGAAGATTTTATTTGCGTATTCCCTCCCCAGCTCTTTTTTTAAAGCGATCATGGCTCTTAGAGTTATGATAGTTGGAATTGTATTGTACTTTGAAGTCATGTGAGTCACATTTGCATTTACTTATCAGCTTTTGACAGTCGTCAAACCGAAATTCTGATAATTTTTGATGAGTGCTAGATTACATGCATCTGAAATACGTGAATCTCAAATAGTTCAATATTACAATTAAATTTTTAAGATATGCATAATCACATAATTCATTCTGTGAAAGTAAAAAATGGTCACATATAAGATTATGCTTAACTATTTAATTAAATTAGTTGAGCTTCAAAGAAACCTCAGTAATAAGAGAGCCAGTGAGTTCTTTAGAGTCAGATGGTTCCCAGATCAGATTCCACAGAACATTCGGAATATATGTACGTCTGATGTACTTTAAATCTATCATCGAGAGTCATACGTCCTTCGACCGGTGGTTCTAATTCCGCTAGGTCTAGCATATCCATATAAAAGAAATGTGATCTCTTCTGCTTATAAAAGTGCTATAAGGAACCTGAGGTAAAAGTTTGATTCAGCTCCAGTATACCAGCATATAAGGTTAAATTACCTTCTTGGAGAACTTACTAGGGAAACTGGCCGGCATTTGTGTTTATCATGGAAAGAATCTTCCTGTAACAGATCCTACCGCAGATGATTGACCGTTACTAAGGTAAACATTAGCTTTTTAGTTTCTAAATTACATCTAATAGCTTTCTTCATCCGATTCATGTTCCTTGGCCTTGTCATACCTTAACTTAATAGGTCATGAGTAGCCTCTCGTTTTCAGATTCATATGGAATTGAAATCTGAAGAGAAGGCTATGTAGTCAACTTTGTCATATGGCCAAAGTTCAAAATTACAATGTCTGTCCGAAAATACAAATGATGTAGCTTTAAAATGGGACTTTAGTTTCAAAATCAAATTTAAACTTTCCAGATACTAAGTAAAAACGTAAGAAAACAAAGTAATCTTTCTATTTGTAAATAAAGGTAATGGGAAAGTTCTATATTTGAAATTTCAAATTTGAACAGTTGCATCGTAGGAAACTGTGTCCATTCCAAACTCTAAAACTGATCTCCTTTTCACTAACAAGAACGTTACGTTTTTAATTTGGTCGTGTAGATCCCTAAATGATAATTCCAATTATTCTTTATATTTATAATATATATATATGCTTTTCCTTTAAATTTTGCATGCTATTTGTCATGTCTTTTGCGATATCCTCTAAGTCTATTTGATACCTTAAATTAATTATTTAAATACTTCAAAGCAAGTTCCATCTGAACTCATGGCTTTTTTGTTAATTTATCCAAATTTATAACTTTAATAACTTGTATTTTTATGGTTTTTATATCATGTTGAACAACGGAACGCATCATCCGGTTGTTTTTGATTTTGGATTTACTAGTCAAGTCGTGACATGCTAATACGTCAAGAAACGTATAATAACACTATTTTTTTCTTTTTCTAAAAAACGAGTAACTAGAGTAATCAGTAAGTTGAAACCAATTTAAAAGTCCTTAAATTATAAAATTTTTTGAACTAAGAAAAAGCAAAAATAAAGATGCATACATAATACAGGAAAAGGTTCTAAGCTTTGAAAAAAAAATATTGAAGACATTTTTTTTTTCTCCTATCACGTTTGTTTTTATTGGAATATTCTGCCTAAAACTAAATCTAAAAATTAATAACAAGGATTACTAATCAATATGTTTTCAATTATTGTATATTAGAAGGAATAGAAAAGAATAGTTTTTTTTTAAATTCATATTCATTAGATTTGCATAAGTTTAAAATGCCGGTGGAATATTAAAAGAAGTGAGACAATTTAAAGAAATATTATAATATTGTTTTTATGTGAATTTTAAAATATAGTTTAGCATTACACAGTAAATCACTATTATTTGGGGGTCGATGTACGTAGTACAACAGGCTCACATTTTTTTGTTCATATCTCAATTTAATCAGTAGGTTTTTTTCCATGATGCCGAATATACACATAGAGTATTTCAATACTCCATTTACAAATTTTAGTGGGACAGATGTCTAAGAGATTTGGTACATTTTTTTGTTCATATCTCAATTTAATCAGTAGGCTTTTTTCCATGATGCAGAATATACACATAGAGTATTTCAATACTTCATTTACAAATTTTAGTGGGACAGATGTCTAAGAGATTTGGCATTATATAGAAAAGCATGGTCGGAAATATTTATTTTTACGTGCTGCTATATAGAGATTGCTAGAAATGAACATATGTAGGTAAATTTATTAATTGCAACAGTTAATTTTGTGAAATACAAGAGTTCACAGAAGTTTAAAGTCGATCATATATTTGGCATCATCGGCTCACGAATTCACGAATACTCTGTAAGGTTCCCTGCTGTCTTGGACGCCCCATCAGTTGAAAAAAATGAACGCGACAAAACATTAATCACTTTTCTGGAATTTATCGTGTCACTAAGTTTCCAGACGACTTCCAGAAAAAGTAAATAAGACGAAGTAACCTCGGCGATCATGTCGGCCAGGGTATAGGACTGCTATTCCTTAACCAGTATATTTTTAAGTATCAGTTAAAATACTGACAAATGTCATGGCTGAAATGGTCTCTCATTTAGTTAGAACCACATATCAAATAAAAGAAACTATTTAACATATTTTTTATCCCATAATTTCTTACATAAACATTCGATTATTCTCTATATCGAGATATTTAGCACTGTACAGGTATATTAAGTGGTTCCTGAATTCTAATATATTGATTGATTCTTAGATATCATTTATTGATTCTGTGGATTCTTAGACGCCATTTAATGCATGAACTGTTCTCCGGCTATCCATATCTGTATTATTCCAATTCGTCTTTCAATATGTTATCTTCTCCACAATTATTTTCATGTGTTAGTTGAGTTCCCTCTGCAACTAAAAAAGCAGAATAATCGAAAGAAGGTGTAATAATCGATGAGTGAATTAAAATTTTACTTCATTTCACCCAATTTTTCGAACTAATGCAGTCTATGTAGGTTGTAAATTCAAAGAACACGCTCTGCTGACTAGAAAAAAAGTTTCAAAAGGGGGGGAAAAACTAAAGGAAAACCAAAATGTTTGTAAGAAGTCTCATTTTCAAATACATTTTGTACTAATACATGCATATATCCATAATTTCTAAGTATCCAACACAAATTGCGCTTTTACTTTATATTTGTTTCAAGGTGAGAATTAACTTTTATCTCTTTGGTACTTTAAAATTCGCCCTTTTTTTCGCCTAAATTTCTTTGCTTTATAAGTATCGAAAATCATTAAAGTCGACTAGATAAACCACGTTTTTCATACCTTTCACTGACCCTAGATGCGTGCTTTTTACGTGTTTAAAAGGGAAAAGTATTTACAAGCCCATGGAAGTATCTATAGGAAAAGGTTACACTAGGGCCCACTATGTGATGGGTACACGCTCACGAAGACAGAGATTTCCGTGCATTATCGCGATGAAGTGTTGTTAACGAGGTGGAAGCGGCAGCAGAGTCAGCATTTTAAAGTCTCTTTTAATATTTCTTTCGGCAATTTTTTCTTCTTCTTTTCTCTTCTTTTTTCTCCTTCATATTTCCGCTCCTTTTTGTTTTTTTTTTAATCTTATCATTTTTATCCGTGGATTATCGGAAGTTGTAATGAGATTCAGTCGTTTGAACGGAACTGCTGAATCATTTTCAGAAGCTACTGACAGTCGCATGTTTCCTGTTTGGATTATGAGTGGTTTTTTAAAAAGTTGAAAGGAGAATTGAGATGTTATGATTGATGATGAGATTAGAATAAAGCACTAATTATTAGATCTGAAGTATTTTAAGGGGCGGAAGATTACTGATTTCAGGAAAAATACTCAACTCTGACTCTTTACGGGTGGGTTTCTGTTTTATGCTATAACGCTAAAAGAGATGGCTGTTTGGAAAAAACCCTTCGAAAATTCGATATATAATAGTATGATAAAGTTGAAATTGATTCTGCAAGATTTTGAATAAAATAAGAATTTACGATCGCCGACAAGAGATTTAACAGACAACAGGACCTTAAATGTGAAATCCTTTGAACCTGAAACCATAAATCTGAGAGAAGGCTACTACATGCTTTTTTTTTAGTGGCAATGGTCCGAATCTGTACCCATTGCTAACCAAAAAATCCCTAGATTAATAAAGATTTTTCTCTATCATACAGAGTGCTCTAAAAGACGTTTATATACTTTATGAATAGACCAGGTTTGCAGAAACAAGTCCTTTATACATCAGAATATGAATGCAAAGTACAGCATCTAAAGGATACTCTTTGTCAGGGAATTGAGTAATAAAAAAGGATTCACCAAACAATGTGTACACTAAAATTTTGATAGAATACAAATTCGCAACAGATCTGCAACATAATTCATAAATACAAAACTTTATAAGTCGTATACAGCATGCCAAATACAAATGCAAGTATGACGCTATTATCAATGACAAACGCTTGAAGTATTAAAGAAAATGCCACCATAATCTATACATGCCTTATTCGTATCATTTCGCTCTTAATTCCCCAACAAAGAGTCCCTTTTAGCGGTTGTCTTTTATGTTTGGGACTCCACATTTTAAACAAAAATGACTTATAAATGTACTTCTAATTTTTCCATAAATTTTTAAGATATTATGGTATATCCTGGAAATAAGCTCTAAAAGCATTAGAAAAACGCAGCTCTTGGTGCTTTCATTTTTAACGTATTCAAAGTCAAATATTTTTCAAAAATACTGATTATTACAAACTCTCTCTTTCTAATGCATTCAGGATCACATAGATTTTCTGCCATTTTTACTTTATCCAACAAAAACATCTCAGAACACACATCAAAACACAAAAATTATTTATCATTTAAATTTGTTTAATTATTGCAGCAACATTTTAAGAAAAACAACTGTTGTAATTAAAAATCCAAGCCCATTCACTTCCTCATAAACTTAAGCCATAACATTAGTGTCTAAATTTATTGTAAACATGAAGATTTTATTACAAACCTTATGATCCCATAAAACTTTTTCTGATGATATTTGTGATATTGTAACTAAACATTCTTTTTGGTGATAAACTTTTTTGGTAAGTGAGCATACAAAGAGAAAAAAAAATTTAAAGTGATACAACAATTGTTTCAGATTTTTTTTATAGACTGCTTCTAAAATATTAAAAAAAATTGATGAAAAATTTAATTCAGTTTTTATAACTTCTGATATACGAAACATTATAAAATAAATGTACGTCGAGATTTATTAAAATATCAATGTTTTAGATCTACTTTAATCCGAAATAAGTGTTTTTCCATTGTATATCTCTGCCTTCTATGAATACATTACTCAAAAATAGAAAGAAACAGGCACATGAAATTTGGTATTCGATCTTTATTTCATTCAAATTTTGAGGGCTCGAAGACATAAAAATCAAAGTGAAAGAAATTTTTCATGTTGTATTGAAACGGAATTATAAATCAATTTCAAATTTCAAATGAAATATATCAACGGAAAATAGTCCAAAATGCATAGTCTGTAATCACCGTCCTCGGTAGTTAAACACAGAACGAGTTTTATTATGAAAATGAATATACGAAAAAGTTGAGGGATGAGCACTCCCCCTAATTAAGTTAAAAAATCGTTGAAGAAAGAAAAAAATCCAGAGTTATTTTCACTCCCAAATTACGAAAATCTATTTTGGAAACACAGAACACGTCTTGTTGTAAAAATGAATATACGAAAAGGTCGAGGGAAGATCAATTCCACTAATTAAGTTATGAAATTGTAGCATAAAAAGGAATTTTTTTCCTTTTCAAATGATTAAAATCTATTAGTAACACCGTCATTCTGTGATTGAGCATTTTGTCACAAAAATTCTTATACAGGAAGAAGACTGTTGTGTTGTGGAATTTGAAATTCTTATATAATTAACAAAACTCAAAATTTGTAAAAAGTTTTTGGGATATACGAATAGTTTCATATTTGTACAATTATTTTTAAAACGTAATAATCGTAATTATAATTAGTTTATTTTTATTTCTTAATGAAAACATGAATAAAAAGTTTCAAGGAAATAAATCTTTTATTTGCGCTGTATTATTTGTAATAGTTAAAAAAGGTCAAAATTTCCAAATTGAGATAAACTCTAGAAAGCAACAAATTCTTATTTTTACTTTAATAAACTTTTATAAACTCTTTTATAATAAAGAAATAAGAAAAAGTATCCAGACGCATCTAGAATCTATAAATTCTGTCCCATCTAAAAGAAAGAAACAAAGAAAAAAAAACTATTATTTCCATACATTTTTAAAGTCAAATTTAAATCTTTGCATACCTTAACCTCCTAACTAATTTGTCCGTGTGTCTTATAGGCTTTCAATTATCGTATTGGTAAATTTATAAACTCAGATTCAGTCATTCATAGACCTTAAAATGCTATACCAAAGTATCATGGAATAAATAAACTTCACATGTGTTCCATTAACTCTTTCTTAAATCAATATATTCCCTTAACAGAAAGTACTATCCATTTAGACTAAATTAAACTAACTAGTAAGTGGTTAAAATATTAAAAGTTAAATATTTTGGAAATAATTTTAGCGGTGAACTAGATTCTAATATTAGATATGTGAAATAGCATTCCCATTTAGTACCATATTTCTACATTAAAACATATGTAATTAAATCTATAGATTTTTATACTATAGATAAAGCATATTTTATTACATACGAACTATAGCTCACATGTATTTATTACTCACGAACTATAGCTTATATATAACTTTATTATGTATGAACTGTAGTTTATGTATATTTTCGAACATTCTTGTACTTTATTCCGTACTCACACCCAAATTGATATGAATGCGAGACAGTGCAATGATCCTATTAACCTTCATATAAATTTATGCCTTTTACACGTGTCTACATAAAGATTTCAATTCTGCTGGTAGAATTTATAGCTTGGTTGCTTGTTCATTGTTTTTGATGATTAAGTGTTATGCTTATTTAATTGCGCAATTTCATGCTGTATTATAACTTGCATAAATAACTATGCTCTCGGTATTGAAAATCATTTAATTTCGGTTATTTTATCAAAATAAATGAGGGAAAACAGAAATATTGAAAATTTCGAAATACTGGGCATTCTGAAACTTCAACTAATTATTAGAAAAATAAGAAATTTTGAGTAGAAAAATAAGAATAAGAAAGTACTCACTGATTCTCCATTAAAAAAGACAGTTCTCAAATCATTTCATTAACAGCACTATTTTTTTTAAAAAAAAGAAAAAATCCTAATAATTTAATGAAACAAATCAACATGAAATCTTGAATACTACAAAACTTTTTTATTCCGCATTTTTTATGCAAAAAGTAATTCAAATCTGAATTTTTAATCCTTGGACTAAGAAAACACCGGTAGAGGTCTCCCCCAAACTTTCCCATATACTCTCTAATAAAGATCCCCCAACCTCGCAAAAAATTGTGGATTATGAGTAAGGCAGAGAACGTCTTGCATGGCGCTCAACAGTTATGAAATATTAACATTTGGCTTGAATTTAGTATTTTTACTGAATTTAGATTGCGATCCTTGGCATGTTTTTTGGCGATTAATCCCTAACATGCGGTTAATAGTATCCGAAATCCGAATTTGTATTTTAGGCGCATTTTATCCAACCGATTGAAGCCAAAATTTGGCACAGAACTGCAATTGCAATCACAAGAATAAATACAATTTTCAGTTATTTAAATCATTGAGCTTTTGAGTTATTGTGTTTGCATGAATGCGAAAATACACACTGACGGTCAACCCTTCGAATGATATGGTTCCAAGTTTGATATCTGTTTATATTTCAGATACTAAACCTGCATATCAAATATTATTTATTTAGCTCTTTACATTTTTAAGTATTGCTTGAAGAAGTACACATCGACAGACGATTAACTCTTTGTAGAATTTTCCACAAAATTTGCTGTGTCTACATTATGGATGCTAAATATGTCTATCGAATTTTATCCATTCAACTCTCTTCGTATAGTAGATGCCGTGTTAACTTATATACGATAGACAGATTGAACTTTTAGCAAGTTAGACAGATTTTCACTAAATAGATTTTACTTAAAAATCTACAGATTTGTTGTAAAAACCATATACCAAATTCCATCCGTCTCGTTCAAAGAGTTTTTGAGTTATCTTTGTCACAGACAGACAGACAGACAGACACAATGCCAAAAATGTGTTTTTCAAACTCAGGAAGGTCTAAAACGTGGAAATTCGCCAAATTCCCGAGTTCGAATCTTTTGGCGATATAATACTATGTCTATACTTCATATACTAGAAAGTAAAACTACTTTGATTTTCATAAACACAAGGAAAGCGATCAACATTTCGTAATTCAATGAATAATAAATCACTCTGAAATGGGAGCTTAATATTGGGGATGGGAGCGTAATATTGTTCAATAATGGGAGCGTAATATTGCTCATAGCCACAGAGGAACATGTGTTGACAATAAAAGTTTCTATCGCATTAATCATCAATCTCAATTGAAATTGTGAGAAAAATGATGATTTTTATGATATAAGAGTTTTAAATCCCCAGTATACGAGAAAGAAAACAACAACAACAAAAAAAAAAAAAAAACGCACATATTAAAACGTTATTAAAGATGTTGCCGCGTCAGTCGGTGGAGACGGGTTCAAGTTTCAGCCGTGTCGGGCTCAGCGATAGTTAGAACTGTGTTTAAGAACACTTAAAAAATACTAACATTAATAATTTTTTTCTCATCCAAGATCATTCACACACAGGAACTGCTAATACGGAGCAAGGAGAAACGCTTCCTTTTTGTTTTGACATTATTAGTGAAAATGAGACTTGATACGTCGTAGCCATAGGAAATCCTTCGTAGAGAGGAAACACACTTTTATTTTAATGACACTCTAAATATATGAAATTACCATGCATGAACCAAAGCAAATCCGTGTATTTTAACAGGATATGAAAAGCATGATTATGAAAAAAATATAGATTAAAATATAAACTCTAAAACAATGTATGATTTTGTCAATAAATGTTTGTTAAAAAGTCAAAAAAGTAGAAACTCTGAATTATTTTATGAAACTATTTTGATTTTTAATCCAAATTTGGCTCACATCCCTTTTCGAGGTTTAAAAATAAAGATTACATGTTTACAATATGTGATAAGTATCAGCTTTCACGTCATTAGAAAAGAAAAAAAAAATCCTTTTTCTCTATGAATCCTGTTTGCTTCCATTGTATTTTATAATATTTCTCTTATGCTTTTTCTTAAATCTCAATCTTTTATCCAGTCAATTTCTCTTCAAAACATACGCAGTATAATATATGAAATTTAAATAGTGTCAAAGTGTAAACGTTGGAATCGTCTGATTATGATATGATTAAGAAATGTAACACTCTGATATATTCACATAATAGAAAAACATTTTGGCTCTTTTTAAACCTTAGTTCCAACTCATTATCTTTATAATAAGGAGAATCTACATGTTCCCAATATATGGAAGATATCAACTGCTCATGTTCACCGACAGTGGCCTCAAAAGAGCTATGCATTTTTGTCATTATATTTGCACTCTGTTGCATATTTTATTTCTCTTATGCTATGGTTTCATATTATTTATTTTTTAATGTATTTTTCCCTTCTCAAAAACGTAATTTAAGAAATCAAGCAGCTCAAATCTTCATATGATGGGCTTGAGCCTCAATGTCACCTGAAAGAATACAGCCAGACCAGCAACCTCTAATAACTGACCTAGACTTGTTGATTCATCTCTTCCGAAGAATTTTAGGCTATTTACAGAACTTTTTATTGTTGTATTTTTCAAACGTTTCTCTCTTAAATGCGAAATTGGCCGTTATGACCTGGTGGTAAGATGTCGGTTTCACATCTGGAGACCCGATTATATCAAAGAACCGCCGTGTCATCGGGTCTCATGCACGCTAAATTTGTCAAAGCCAAATATTTTCCCGCTGGTGCGGTGCGGAAGTTTGGAGAAGGTGGTGACAACTCAGGTGTCGTCCTCGTTATCTGGAAACGGCTTAAAATTATGAGGTCCGTTTCAAAATAGCCGCAATGTTGCTTTAAAGCTGAACATTAATATAACTAAACTAAACTTGAATCCAAAATTTATATTTTGCTTTTTTTGTCTTGACAATACCCCAAGTAGTCATATTTCCCCATATAATAAAAAAAAGTTTAGATTTTATGCCAAGTCTGAGCGTTGGATTCTATAGTCTCAATCTAATCTTGTTTATTTTTTTCTGTCCAGATCAAGAATACAATTCTCTTGATTTAGCATTTGTGATGCTGAAATGTTGTTTCTGCCTGCATTGTGTTGAATGATTACTTTTTATTTTTGAAGCAAACATGTATAGATTTTATATTCGATTCTTCGAAAACTCAGACTCGTCTGTTTTGCTTTCAATCACATAACATATATTAGACATAAGTGTTTCCTATGCTGGCCCATAATAGTAACAGGGATTATTTGGGGCATAATAATAATTTATCCTTTTGGAAGATTTTTCAGAGAATAATTAATTAATTATCTTTTTTTTTCAATGAAAAGGCAGTTTATTTGATTCTGTGCATAAAAGCAAGTGAGAATTTTCAAAACTGGGATGCTTATATCTCAAAATTCTTTTTTCAGGGAAACCTCGAAACCCTTCGAAACGTTGCTACCTAAATGGTGGACGAAGAAACCAGTCCTTCCTTTTCAATTTCCAACCTGATCCCTGGCATCAACCGAGACACCTGACAGTTACTTGCACTCTCCCTCATCCTGATGATCCGTCCTCGATTTATCTTCTCTCATCCTTTCTGGCTCGGACTGGGACTCATTTTCTCTTATCTCTATGGGTAAGTCAAATGCCACAGTCAGGAAAATCCCAAGAAAATACTAGTGATAAACAGACTACGATTTTCTTATTTAATATTCATGAAACTTTTCGCCAACTCTTTTAAGGATAGCAACAGCAATATAAAAAAATAATAAAAGATGGGTGATAGAACAAAGCACGTATACATTTGGCTTAGCGACGAGGGGTAGAAAGGGGTTTGAATGCCCCTGCTGCGTATCTTGGAAAAGCCCGCAAAGACAGATATTAGTAGAATTTTTTGTTTTGCAAGGCGAAATGTGACATTTCAGAGAATAATATCATTTTATACATCGGACACTACTTACCAATGTTAGGCCACTGCAAGAAAAATATAATTTTCCACAGAACCTTTAGTAAAGCAATTCATTCATAATGCTGGAAATGTGAATTAAAATGCAGATAATCTGTTGAAATTCCATCAAAGATTATTATTTAGAAACGAAATTAAGAGTTCCTGTTTACATTCATTCACTTCTAAATGAATGGAAACGTTTCAGGGCCTATTACTATGATGACTTCAAATGTAGATTGACGAAATCTTGTGGGAACATGGAGCAGTTCACATTCTAGAAACTGGCGAATTCCTATCTGGATTTGTGGCTTAATTTACTTGCCTCCTAGATGCGCAACATTTTTTTTTTTTTTTGATCAGGCATGCATCTGTGTATTCTCCCTTCCCCCCCTCTTTTTTTCATTCATAGCGCGAATATTGGTGAGACCTCCAGTTCAATCAGTTTGAGTAGATTACAACTATTTACTTTGATATAAAATACATTGTTCGTCTTACACTGTAATATCATTGTTGCACTTTTTCTTGTAAGAGATTGAGGATATCCTGTATAAACAGAAAACTGAATTAGAAAACTACGAGAGAGAAATTTCAACTCGTAAGCAATCATTGTGGATTATCGTATTAATGTCGTCGAACAATGACAAAATGCATTTCTCATATGAATCAATGTTAAGTTTATTCGAATAAACTGAAATAATAGGGAAGAGAAGAAAAAGTAACTATGCTTTGTCCAGTTGACTTGTGATACTTCCAAAAGAAAAGTTAACTGACGTAAGTTGCCTTTTTTGTTGTTAGTCTACTCACCGCTTTTATGAGGCGTGGAAGCCCATTATCCATTTTTGTGTGTGTGTGTGTGTGTGGCTTATCCTCAAACATTACGCCATCTTTTTGCGGGTTGTAGCGAATTTAAGTTTTTTGCAGCTCTAGGCAGTGCTTATTACGAGATCCTTTTTTAATAAGATAGTCCTTTTAGTTTCATATTTCCGCATATTTTTAATATATCAATGATTTATTTTAGAATAATCTTTTATTTTACTTTATTAACTTAATGAAAATATATGTCTTTTATATATTTTGATTCCGGACTGCCCGGTATCCACGTTTATGCTCAATATTATTGAAATAGAAGTTCGGTGTTTATAAATATTTTAATAACTATGTGAACGTAATGAAATATATAGGAATTTGACCAATTATATTCGATTAAGTGCTGATATTATCCCCATACTTTATTATTACTGAATTTGTTAATTTTTACAAACTTATTTATTTGGGAGGAAAATAAAGTTTTTAAATCAACTTGCTTGCTCTTAACTTAGCGCCTTAGGTAGTTGCTTAGTCTGCCTAGTTGGAAATTCATCACTCACTGGAAGGCACCTCATGTACGGTGATAAGAAGTTGCCCGAAACAGTAAGCAGGTTCTTAGGTACTGTCTTAGGTACAATAATGGGGTGACTCCTCCTCTGTATGAAGCATGCCAGAATGTCCTGCGCATGAGCCTCTCGTAATGGGAGATATTGCGCAAAGATACCAGAATCCAATATTATTTTTCGCCGCACCTCTGTCAGATCACCCCTGACGCACTAGCAAGATGAGAATAATTCTTTGTAATTAATCATTCCAACACCAAATTGTTGTACATTATTGTACTGACAGTTGCTTGTTTCCAAATTTATTGCTATTGTACGAAAAAATATTTTTCTACTTTAAAAATTACATCATCATTCGCAAGGCCTCTAAAAAAGAATCTATATTATGACAGAACGTAGTAAATTTTCTTTACTTTTGCTCATACAAATAAATCATACGCCAAAGTTTTTACCTTCAGCAACTCGAAACCCGAAATAGCATATTTAACCACGCAACCACAAAAGATTTAAAAGATAATCCGCAATTACTATATTTAACTTTCTCAAGTTATTTGCGGTTGACCTAAGTGCAATGCAATAAAAAATAACATAATATATATAATTTTATATAATGACTTTTAAAAATTGCTATAGAAGCTAAATGCAATAACTGAAAAACTCTTTTTCACTCTGGTAACCCGAATATATATTTTTTTTATGTCCTAAGGCAGAAAAGTGGGAAAATTCCTATATGTAATAAAATCTTCATTCAGACTTACTGCCATGGTTCAAGCTTGATATTTCGACCACTTATTTGATTACAATACTCTTCTTGCTATGTCTGAATTGTAGAAGAAAAACTGGTCATCTAATTAGATAGATGGTTCAGTACACTTAGATAGTAGCGTCAACTATAGGAGAGACGCTTGGCAATGAACATATAAAAAGAGTCTCAAAAGCATTTGTAAACTTAATCACATAGTAATAAATATTAAAACTTTTAAAAGAAAATTCTTTTATCAGTACGTAAAAAATAATAATAATAATAATAATTTTCATCAAAAATTAGAGACGGAAAATTCGGAATAGCCTGAGGCTAAGATCGAAATATTCTAAGTAAATTGTAATTGTAATCATATTTATAGTGTTTTCTAATTTTTATAGCATAAAAGTTTGAGAATTTTTTGTTTCCAGGATATTATTTGTGGTTTTCATCTCCTATTGTTTTCTTAGCCTCACACTTTTACGATGTTTATTTTGACAGATTTTTATTATAATTATTATCCTTTCTCGTTGATACACTAATAAAATTTTTTTATTATTATTTTCTAACTTTTTTGTCTTTATTTCTTATGGTATTTGTAGTGGCTACAAAATGACTTCAAATCCTTACTGGGGAGTGGAACACGTTTATGCTGGTACGGTAGCACATGCCATACGCAGACCTCTATAACAAATCAGTAGGCATTCTTTAAGTTTACATCGATATTCTAAACAATCATATATTCATTGCGAAGAAAATTACCTTCAGTTAATATTCTTGATTTCTAATAATAAATATTCTAATTTGTAGATAACCAATATACTTGATAGCCCTTTTAGAATATTTATTTTCTAGCTCTTTCTAGCAATATTCCTATTTTAAATGTAAATTTTTTAAATTATTGTCTTTTTATAATGTTTTTTAATTTCTTACGTAAATTCCTTTTTTCTTTTTATCAAAAGTGTAGATACAAAAACAAAACCATAAAAGTGTCATTTGCTAATAGAAATACTCTAAGTAATTTGGAATTTCAAACTATAATATATTTTTTAACTTTCAATAAATATCCAAGATTTTATTATAATTACATTGAGACTTAATTTCGTTATAATACTGCTTGCTTTTCGCTTAAAATATCATTCCCTATTTTTTACAACCCTAATAAAAAGAGATTTAAAAGCATTTAAATTTTATTAACTTCTACTTTTTAGTCTTTAATATATTTCATAATTTAAGGCTACAAATGTTATGGAAACTAAACACTGATATTCTTCAAATTAATTTCGATATGTTACCACCACTGCTAACTTAATTTTTATTGCATTCATTGAAAATTTAAGAGCTGTAAATTTATTAAAGTATTCAGTTGCCTGAAAAATACAAAATTTCTTTACTCTATAACATGAGAATGAATATGAGTAAAATATCGATTACAAAATTTCATTTCTGCAAACATGAATCATGAAGCGTTTAAAAATTCTAAAATTGTTTGTAATGAATTTTTTATTCTTTCTCTTACTTTGCTGAATTAATGACTTTAAAAAATGTTTTATCAAAATAATTTATAATTGGTTGGATTTAGAAAATAAACCATAACAGACTTATTTCAAGATTTAAAAGAGAATTTCAAACAATACCGGTATCTTTGGATGAAACTACTACTATTAATGAAACATAAAGTTTCTTAAAGAGGTACTAAAGAAGTATAAATAAAAAACTGCATTCAGTATGGGCCTTAAATAGTTAAAAACAAAGAATAGAACAAACAGATCTTATCAAAATGAAATCATACAATAATAAAATTTTGAAGTAACTTTATTGAATATTGAAATCTGGCCATTCCTGGAATAAAAAAAACAATTTC
>JAPMOR010064929.1:14138-82900 GCA_026543865.1 Argiope aurantia | reverse complement strand
TTTATTCATAAAAATATTATGGAAAGCTTTGAAAGTATTTCCAAATAGAATCAAATCACAGTTCATGAAAGCCTGAGATCAATAAATACGGTTTACAAACTAATTTTTCAACGAGCAGGGTCTGAAATGAAATTTGGTTCTTCTAGTTGCGAATGCATTTTCAACATTAATGCCGAGTATCACCTTAGAATAATTTTAAAATACAATCCCCCCCCCCCCCATCAAAAAAAGAAATCGCATCAGAAAGCTTGCCTAACCAAGAGGAATTATAGTGGTTACCTTCTACAATATTTCCGCTCTATATCATCTTACACCTCCAACTTTGCCCAATATAAGTACGGCACAAACAAATTCACTTTATCATGATATTTAATGGGGTTAGTGGTGTGTTAACATTATTTTCTAATAGATTTATTAGATTCGATTTTTTTTTTTTGTTGTGAATTTGTGCTAAAAGTTTGGTTGTACAAGTTTAAATCGATGATTATCTGGAGTCCAAAAGTTGATAAAACAAATTTATTTCAATTACTCTGAGAAAAATAATTTCCCATTGCGAAAGACTTTCAAGAACGAGATTTGACTGTACTGGGTCAAATTTCTAACGGAATTGTACAAACACAAGTGAAATGTAAAATATCATACTCATAAAAAGATACTCATAAGAAAATAAATACGAATTTAAGAGTGCGTTTAAACGCAAACATATCGTCGCTGTTATATTAAAATGTCGCATGTCAAAAACCACATTCAACAAAATATCAAAAATTTTGCATATCAGCTGGAATCAGTAGTAACATGTGACATTTTGTGACATCATAAAACCATTTGAAAGTAGATGTAGCTAATCTATACAAGCGTTTTGCATCAATAAATACTTTAGCAAATTTGCCATGCGACCTTTTGATATTAAAGAAGCGATACCTTGGATGATGTTTCTAATAATCAGTGAATCATGTAGACTAGTTTATGAATATGTCTTTATTCGATATTTCCATTTACGCTAGTTTCTTTTAATGAAGTAAATATTTTGTAGAACGATTCTCACTTTTCCAAAATGCTATAAAATTATTTGATCTATTATCGAGTCAGATAGCCAAATTTATTTGGAAAGGTAAGAAAATATTATCAACGAAAAAAAAATTTTTTTTGAGATAAATGCAGATGTATTGCATCTGGACATCATCAGATGAAATACGACATTGATTTAATGCTACTTCATAAAAAATAATAAAAAAAATCTTTGAAAAATAAAGGGAAATGGCCCATCTCGTATAGAGCATTTTCATTCTTTTCACAACAAGGCCTTGCTCAAAAAAATAAAAAAAAAATAAAAAAAATAAAAAAACTTAATTATAGTAAAGCTCAATTCATTGTTTCTAGTCTCATTTTCATATAATTAACCAAAATAATCCAAACATGATCATTCATACAAATTAAAACAAAGCTAGATTTTTACCGCTTTTTAAATACTATAACATTCCCCGTTTCCCAGTATTGATAAGACATTGTGTTGTACTGATTCATTGTGTCGTCGCTGTTACTTACTAAACTTCTCGAGATAGCCAGATGGTGTATCTTTTCATCTGAGTGGTCTCGCATCTGTTCATTAGCGACTACAATGAAAGATTACATATGGAATTCCTCGTCCCGGAGGTATTGATAGTACCTTCAAAGAAAAAGGGGTGTCCAAACATCTGGATGCTAGATGTTTCTCTTTGTTAAAGGACCTTCCCACGACCCACTGGCGCCGCTGAGAGAGCATATGGCTAAACCCCGATTGGCCGAAGAAGAGCATATGGCTAACCCTGATTGGCCGAAGCAGAGCTCAAATGATCAATGTAAATTAAGAGGCGGAGATTGTCGCCGAAATAAAGAGTGGAGATTTTTTTAGAGAGGAGAGAAGAAACGAATTGCAGGAACTGTTGAACTACGCCCACGAGTTCGGAGTCTGAGAAATTACCCCTGGAGTGGTCGTGTTGACGTGATGAAGAACTGAGTTTCAAGAAAAACCTTCGACTTTGACTGATGTATCTCCTACTACAGGTGTAAATAACTATTTATTTAACCAAGATTAGAACAAGTTGTTCTTTGTATATATAGGGCTGTAAAATAAAGAATTTTCTGGAAATTCTGCTTCGTTATTTGATCAGTCTAGATCAGGACATTACAATACCATACAATGATAAAAAAAGGCTTACAATGCTTACTAGCGCCCTCTCCTTAAAATTCAAACAATAAAATAAAGATTCTTGTTGTATATTGATCTTGAACATTTCCACGCATGTTCCAGCCACCTCCATGCAGAAGAGCTTTGAAAAATGTTTGGGATATACTTTTGTAACAACTTTTAAGGAAAAGAAAGTTACTGAGAGAAATCTACAAAAAATTTGGTGATAAATGTGGTGAGTTTTACACAAAGTCGATAAAGTTTATAAGGAAGATAGTATAAAAGAGTTCATAATTTGTTCATAAGTTTATAATAGGATGTGAAGGTGATAAAAATGGCGACTTTCAAAAGATAGATAAATTTCAAATTATCTAAGTTTATGTGTGAAAATTATCGAATCTGTTGGTGGATTGTCTGGAAACTGCAACAATGACTATGATTCATTCCAATTCATTTTGACTGAAGTCACGGGTATGAGTTGTGTTTGCTTAGTTTGCTCCGAAAACAGTTCTATGCAGATCAAAATGAAGACTCCTTCAACTGCTTTCGATCTCTTTAAGAAGGAAATGATAAAATAATTGTAATAGTATGTGAATCGTGAGTTAGTAGATACGGTTGGTTAGTTGATTTGGAATTTTTTGGTACAAGAGCCATTTCTATCCATACTTTTCCATCCACACGGTAAAACAGAGCATTATTAATTTTTAAAAACATTGTATAAAATTAAGTATGGTTATGTATATACTAAAACAAAAGAGCTAAAATAAGAATGTAAACGAAAGACGGCATTGATATAAAAAGAACTATGATATTAAAAAATTGGAACTGTTGAAGAAGTTAAATATATGATAAAAGGTATTTAGCATTTAAATATTTGCATGGTACTTCTCTTCCAGCAATTTAGGGAGAGTTACATAAGATGAATGAAAAAAAAATGGCTGCGATGAATGTTAAAAGTTGGGCATTCGTTTAAAATATGATGAACTGTTGTTTTAGTACGGGTGAAGCACATAGGTGCCTTTTCTCGGAAGAGTAGGTGCTTATTTGTAATCCAAATATACCCAATACAGAAGCGATAATTTCATAACTTCCCCAAACGTTGGCAAAACTGGTCTAAAGTGAGTAAAAGGTTTAATGAAATGCAATTTTTTCTAGATCTACAGATCCTATGCTTGCGGCCATAGAGAAAAAAATAAATTAAAATGCAATAAATTTCCTTACATTCTGCCCTGCAAGAGGGAAAAAGTCTTTGCAGCATGATCAGCCTTCTCAGTACCAGTAATTCCCACTTGACTAGGAATCCAGCAAAATAAAATGTTAAAATCCCTGTTATGCAGAGGTCCTAAGATTTCAGTAACAACTGAATCTTCATGAGGATAAAAATGAGAGAATATCTCCAAAGAACGCATGCTATCGGTGTTTATGAAAAACGAGTTAATAGATACGATTCAAGGACATCCAGTGCAGTTTCCAACTCAACTTTCTTAACTATAATAAAGACGACGGCTGCACAGTACATAGAGGTTAATTATTTCTTTTGTACAGAAGAAGCCAGTGCTACAACTTTGTACCTTTTGATACATGCATAGGAGGAGTCAAGGCTAATATCCAATAATTGTCTTCACTTTGCGTGTTTTAATTTTGAGGGCTTGGTATCAATACCGATAATTTTTTGTTGTTACCGTTCAAAGCTTTTTAGAACCTTCACGTACAAGAAGAACAGAATAAGAGACTTTACAATTGCACATAATTACGAACATTAAAAATCCAGTGAAATGACAGGTCTCTCCCATCCCGCTCAACTAGGCAGTATCGTTGGGTTGCCATTGTTCGAAGGCAACCAGTATAAATTTACTACGCTGATTTTATTTTTATTTTAAACCAAAAATTTTTCTAATTATAATTTTAAATATGTTAAAATTATGACTTGGATTTGCAACCAGGTAATTACCTATTTTTTAATATCGCCTTACCATGTACGTAAGTTCAAAAATATTTGAACACCGACAATCAGCAGTAAGCTATACGAGTAATAGAGATTTAAAATTTTATCAGTGATAAAGTATATATTTGTAAGCTGAAATTGAATATCATAATAATGAATCTGATTAAATGAGTAAAATGTAGATTGTTTATATTCCTATACGTATTATATCAATTTATATATCATATTATTTAACTATGTAAAATTTGTTTACGTGAATTTTTCTTATATTATGAATTAAAATTTATGTAGACAAATATTTCAAAAAATGTTAACTAAAATCCAAATCAATTATAGATGAATTATTATATTAATTTAAATATTCATATTACTGTAATTCTGTATTAAATAGATATATAAAATGGAGTAGAAAAATAATTTTCTTATAAGGAGACCATTAAATTAATTCAAGTATAATATCAAGTGTCGCAAATGTTGACTTGCTAAATCCTATTTTGAGAAGGTGCCAAATTGTAAGGCGTCAATCTGAGAACAGGTGATTGTTTTTCTTTGCTCCTTAGTTATTCTATTAGGTAGATCTTTTTGTTGGGCTACAGGTGTTCAAATTCTTAGTTGCTGTTCTCATGGAGCGCCAAATTACTTTAGCCCCAGGATAATCAAGTTTGCTAAGATGGTAAAGCTGATTAGATTATATTTCGATACGTAAGTGGACCTTAATTTTGCCCCAAATTACCCTAACCCAAGGCACTCTATTTGTTGGTCCAGACGATTAGATGGTATCTCGATTGGTAAGTGAATCTTAAAATAAAGCTCTTGATTTTAAATTTTATCGAGTAAATTTTTTATTTTTCAACCTGCCAATAACATTAATGTTTGCTTTTACACATTTTTTTTATCAGTTTGGTTTGTGTCACTCATTTATATGATATGATTAAATTCTCAAAATTTGCTTTTCGCGTTTTATTTTTGATGCACGATTGTCTAAATTTTTTGCTAAAAAACATTTACATGATACCTGCAAAACGGGTCATAAATCGCGTTATCATGTAATCAATCAGTAATAAGTTTCTAATTCCAAGTTTCATTTGCAAGATTTAATTTTTATAAAATGAAATATCTGCCTCCATCCCATTTAAGCTCTCATTAAAAAATTTATAGTTTCCTGTTCTGCATACAATTTTTTTTTAATTCGTAATGGGAAAATTTAACTGAAATGCGCAAAAAGTATTCGTTGTCAAAGGCAGCTCTACTTCATGCTCATCGAATATTTCATTGAAGTAAACTTTTACTATCTTTAGTTGTCAATAGATGGCGCTAACATACTCATGAATTTTTGACTTTGCTGAAAATGAAAATTAAGCGAGCTGCAAACTCTTCTTTTCTCATAATTATTTTCTACGGAGTTATGGTACATTCTGCATAACAGATTTCAAGTGAATTATTCACATTTAAAATGAATTAGAATTTTTGCATTTAAAATGAATTACGCCATTTATTACGCACATAAATAAATTACTAAGAAAATTTGCAACATAGAGGAATTTGTAAAAATTAACATAATTACAATCAAATTTGATTTTGTGGAATCAATAATTAGTTTAAATATCAAGTATTTATAAAAATGAGAATTCACTTTGCATCTCTCAAACTGCCATTTTTTTATTTATGGAAAATAGGGAATGCTAAAACAAAAATTTAATAATAAAAATTATTTAAGGAGTTTTTTTTTTTTTTGGTTTCAACTATATTGTTATAATAAATTTATAAAAGTTATTATTTAACTATTGTTTTATTAACTTTTGCTTTCAACTAAAACTAAAATTTGCAAAATATGAATTAAAAACTTGATTCGTAATTGTACCCTACGTCCTTCTAATCAATGAACAAAGGGCTTCATGTGCTATATCCAAATAATTTCTTTCTGTGGTTACTGCATTTATAAATTTCATTTTTAAAATGTAAATAATGCAGCAGAATAACTAATCATCCTTAAATCATGCGTGCATCTATAAATCATGTGCTTTAAAAAAAAAAATTATTGTTTTTAAAAAGCTCACAAGTGAACTTTTCATCTGACAGATTCTCCTTTTTATGTATATTTTATATGTTTCATTTGAATTATATGATTTTTGCGTCACTATTAAATCTTAGTACTAAAGTAAACTTTCATTTTTAAATGATTTTTCACCTTTCTAAAACATAAAGTAGCATTCAGACATGGCCAACTATCGCGCACGATAGAAAGTCACGTCCACCTCAAGAAAATCACGTGACCTCAATGGGACAATGGTAAATGGTTCTCATCGAAACAATTGTTTGCTAATGTCCCATTGCGGTCACGTGATCTTGAGGCAGGTTGGTCTTCTATTCTGCGCACAATAATAGGCATCATGTGAACGCTGCTTAAGATAAGCATCGAATGGAGTATAATTGCATCTAATGAAATACCATAACTTGATAATAGCTTTCCAGATGTAGCAGTGGTCTTATGAGTATGACATAGTTAAGGAATACGAATCAAAACAAGATAATTATGGGTTCCAATATCTGGGCGTACGCATAGCAAGCATTATTCTCTAACTAGTAAGTGGATATGAGTTTTAAAGATGATTTGCTGCTGCAGGCAGGTTAAATGTTGCTTTCAAGTGAAATACAGCTGTGAGATAGTTACGCCGATAGGTCCTCCAGGAAGGCAGCTTACTCCCATACCGGTAAAGCCCGTTACTATGGCCTGTGAGCGCCTAGAATCAAGCGCATTTTGCCCTCTTTCCATTCAATTGTGAATATCTGAGGCTCTTTGATATCTGTTCATTTTACCGACAGTTTACGGGAAGCTTCCGGCCGATGTCCACAGGTAAGATTGGTCCTACAATGGGTCAGATGGCAAATTTACGACCATATCCGAGAAGACAACGGGCCATGGGAACGGAGCTTAAATTGTACACGTACGATTTGTGTCGGTTAAGTTATAAATGACACACACTATTAGAAGCAGTTATCGACGTTAAATGCATTGATGACATTTGGATAGTGGTATGTACATGCCTCCGATGCTGTTCCGATTTCCCTCCGACATTAAGTGAAATGCTATGAAAAACCGTCACTGATTACTTGTTTTTGCGTCGCCGGAGGTATGTGTGCAGTACTCAGTTGCTATCAATGTAGTTCACTTCGCTAAACACCTCTTCAATATTTTGCGACTAACCATTGCCCGGAACAAGTCGAATATGTACAATGAGCCTCAGTGAAACTAAAATAAGAGGCCACGATTTTCCTTTTTGGATTTAAATAAATAAATGGGATTAGAATCCAGATATTTTCCTTAATCTAAGTAAAATATGTTTATGAGTTAAAAGTTCATGCCTGTTAATACACAAAGAAGGGCTCCAAGTATTTAACTACCCTAGATGAAATGCAAGATCTGACCTTGACAAGCTTGAATTTGATTTGAATTATTGGTTTTAGGGCTCTTTCTTCAATTCAAGGAGGTCTTAGCTTCAATGACATTCTACCAGAAGATCCCAAAATGTACGACAAAATGAAACCACCTAAGAAAGACGGTAAGAATTTTCTATTTCTAGTTTTCTCTATTCTAACTAAAATGATACTAAAATATTCAATTGTTTTAAAAAAATAATGAAGAGCTTCTATTTAGAAACCTATTAAAAAACTAAAAACAGAAAAAGTAAAAGAAAGAGAATTTTATTAAAAAAAGACGATAATATGGAGATAAGAACACTCTTGTCTTCATACTGCATTCCATGAGTTTTAGGAGGGTAATGTTTGGTAAAACTTTCTTATAGTATGTTCTCGACAAATTCTTTCACTGTAGATACTTTGCATGGCATGTGAACTTACTTTAACATTTCTGTATTCGTATATATGCTGGCGAACTTTACACTCGTTAATGTGGTGATTAATTAATTTGTGATTAATTTCGAATTTGATACAAAAAGTGATAATTTCAAAATAAACTTTAAAAAGCTTTATAATAAGGCTTCTTAAACGTTTTCAATTTGTGTTGCCTTTTTGGGTGATTTTTTTTCTTTCTTTTATTTTCTGGACCTTATTTTGAACTGAAATATTAACTCGGGGTTAGAAAAGAAGAGCCCCTTACCTGTTTTTATTGTTCTATCTAACTCATGGCATCTTTTGTTTTGGAAATGTGCTGACGTATTGATTAAGAATCCATAAAACGAGTGAGAAGTCTATGGCTTCCTTGTAATTTTTGCCTTATTCTATAATGTTTGCGAATAGTTTTATTTCGATTTATAGATGTAAAAATACAATTATGCTATGTTTATATGAATCATGGGTAGATCTTGCGAATTTAAAGGATATTCATTTAACAATTATTATTTAAAGTATTTAAATATTCTATCGCCTTATATATCCAATGAAATATTGAAAATTCCGAAAGAAAAAATACAAGGGAGTCTTTTCACGATTCCAATATTTTCCTAAATATCTCTACATTGATTCGTGATCTGCAGTTTAAGAAACTCTGCTTTAGAGTTCGTTTTGTTAATATTAACATTCCGTTAGCAAACAAAAAGTAGGCTTCTTAGCGAAAGATCTCATAATTTTAAACCGTGGTCTGGTTAAGAGAGTGATGCTTCCTCTCCTGATTTGGCATCAGACCTGATTTGGCATAGTATCTGATTCTGAGTAAAGTTAAACTGAATATTTCATACTAATGTTTATTGATTCTTAGGGAGAATGACGTGAAGATAAAGGAGTCATTTGAAATTATCATATTACCTTTCTCACAATGAAGCATTATTTTATGTCATAAAACGAATCTACCAAGGAATTATTTGCAGATCTAAGTCGGTCGTTTGAGATTTGAAAAATACAAAAACTGCGTAATTTGAAACGGAATAAACAAAAGGACCTTACTTAAAGAATAATCCTTAATTATATTCCTAATATATTCTTTATTCCTATCTTATTGCATTTTTGAGTTACAGCGTTCATGCGCAAAAAAATAAGTATGCCACTATATGTCACGATTTATGTTTAACTTCGTTGTGTAATAAAGAAATCTGAACGCGCATTACGGTCCTATTAAGTCAAAAATTTGATACAAATAAAAAATTGTAGTATTAAGACTACATAACATTAAGTTTCATATTCCTATCTCATTGCATTTTTGAGTTACAACGTTCATGTGCAAAAGGATGCATAGTTCGAGAGACAGGCAACTTTTTCACTGCTAAAATTCACTGATCTAGCTTGCTGTTTTTGAGTTCCAGCTTTATACAGAAATAGGCAGATTGACAGTCAAACATTTGAGAGAATTAGTTCAATACTGATACCTATCCACAAATATGGAGATAAAACTATATAGCTATCTTCGTTCGTCTTCCTTCTAGGGTTTTTCTAACTATCGTGTTTAAATAAACAGGGAATTTCAGATAGACAGACTTCTCTCACACGGATTCCATTCAAAATTTGATAGAAATCTACTATATTCGTGCACGCTTCGTATTCGTCATCTGACCGCAGTTCGAAATTGCGAGCCTATGTTGAGAGAGCCCTAGTATTACTTTAAAAGGGGCGTTAATATAACTAAACTTAACTCAGCAATATGGTATTTAATATTTTATTATTAAGAGATACTTGTTTAAGGATAAACTGTGGCTCTATGTATGTAAGTCTCCCCTATATGTTTGACTTTTGGGCAATTCCGGTAATTAGAGATTTATGAAGTGATCAAAACAGAGAAATATAGAATCATCCAACATACAGAATTGAAATTTCAGATTTGCTGATGCGAGATGATGATGTTTTATAAGAAATATCAGTAAAGATTTGTTTGGAGGTTGATGTGCAGCTTAGCTCATTGTGTCCTTCTAAAACACACCATTTCTTTATTTTCATGATGATTACTTGTTTAAAACTCTGTTTAACATTATAAACAGAACTCCAAATCAGGGTTTCTGCTCATTTCCGAAAGAATATATTTATGTAAGATGATAGAAAGTAATCGTCAACCAGATTATCGTCGAATTATTTTTGAAAAAGCTTTTTAATGAATCACATTTTAAAATATTTTTATTTTAATTTCAGGCAAACCCACCAAAGTTTTCTTTCATGTAACTGTAATGGGCCTAGATTCTATCAATGAAGGCTCTATGGTAAAGTATTTTTTCAATGTTTAAAAGAAATTGTCTAAAAAGACATTTTTAATGAATAAATATCTATTATATATTACTTACAAATATATTTTTTGTTTTATTTGAAATCAATTTTATTTCTTTTTAAAGCCTCTAAAAAGTTTTTAATTATTTCTGATGTTTCCATTATATAGGTTGATAATTAGTAAGTTTAAGTCGTTGCCAAATGGAAGTTGGACAGTGTTTCTGTAGATTGAACATTTAGATTTCTTTCATGTATGTCAGAAGAAATATAATACAAAACGGTTAGTAGCGATGTGTGTCTGAATAAAATAAAAGCGACAAGTAACATCATATCATATTTCCTCTAAATAGGTACAGCGTTCTATAATAAGTTTTTGTCAACATATATTAATGGAACCGATATTTAATGTTAGGGATTCTTGTCATGAATGACTAAAGCCGTGTTCCAACAGCCCGTGAATCTTCAAACAGGATACACTTTTCCCCCTTGCGGTTTTCCAGGTTTCTGGACAGACATCAAAGTACCCCGGAAAACCGCAAGAGAGGGGCAAGGGGGTAAAGTTTGCCCTGTCTGCAGACGCACAGGTCGTAGGAACGCCTCTTAAGTGCGATTAACCTGTTCGTCTCATGCAATTTGTGCTCACGTGTCAATGATTAGAATAATTGCTCCATTGGAAAAGTGTATCGCATGGCATATAACCCATAAGCATTCTATATTTGACTGAAAAATGACAATTCCACTAATGTTCGTTTTCAGATTCGAAAACTCTCCACACTTTTAAGCATGCGTCATGATACGTTTATTTAGACAAAATAGGGGTGAGATGAGATATGAAAGGAAGAGATCTTTACATTTAACAACAAGGTGAACTCGAATCATTCGAGAACTGGGAGGCGTAAAAACTGCGGATAATGCTTAACATTCTTGGAAAAAGATACTAATTCACAATAAAATACTTTAAAGCAATTTTCATTTACTGTAAGAGGCCTAAACATGAAATTATGATGAATAAATGGACGATTTCTGCTCTTAAAATTTGGTAGTTCACTTTTTTACAAAGTAATAACAACTTTTATATTAAAACACTTTTTTTATTTGTTATTGAATTTTTTGATAACATTTTCAGATTACCAACGGTAGATAATCTTGGCTACATTGAGTGATATTATATAAAATATTCTTCATGCCACTCCTCAAAACTTTTTTTGCCACTTGAAAAATGTCACTTTTATTTGTCACAAAAAATCGATATGCAATTTTGAATTAAAATAGTACGGACTTAAATGACTCGACATTCACATATTTCTAGAAAAAAAAGCTGAATGAAAAAGTATCTAATGGGACGGAAATCAAGGTCAAAGAATGACAAAGAATTCCGGAAATGGCTCATCCTTTCACGTCTCACTTCTTAGTTAGGTACAGTCGTTGAAAAGTGGTAGTTTCGGGATACTGAAACGAACAGTAACTTCTATCCACAAATACTGGACTAATGCAGGCTGAGTGTTTAAGAAGATTCCACGATATGGAGGAAACTTCATTTAATTCATTTAATGACAAGTCATCTGTTTATTCGTTTCATTTAATGACAAGTCATCTATAAGAAATCTCGAAGTTCTAGCACTTGCAATAATGACTTTAGAACCACAATCAGATTTCCATTTGGGTGTATCTCGTATTTTATTGCAAATTTCATGCATAGTTCATTAGGTATGTTATTTATAAACCTTATTATTTCTCAGACATATGCGGCTGATATATTTTTTGCTCAAACGTGGAAAGACCCCCGCTTGCGTTTACCCGAAAATATGACTTCTGAATACAGACTCCTGGAAGTCCAGTGGTTAGAGAATATGTGGAGGCCGGACTCCTATTTCAAGAACGCCAAGTCTGTTACCTTCCAAACAATGACGATTCCAAATCATTATGTGTGGCTGTATCAAAACAAAGATATTCTTTACATGGTAAAGTGAGTATTAATTTAGTAATTTTATAATAACATTTTTCTTATGTGCAATAAAACTGCCGTAAGAGCAACAAATTTGTACCCACATTGCACCACTGAACCATAATATTACCCTTCTTTAACGAAACTGATCTGTTTGTACTATAATTACCTTGTAGTCAGTTTCACATTCCTATTATTATTATTATTATTCCTTTGTTATGGCTAGATTAGATTCCAAAGAAGGAAAACAAGAATAAATAATTTAATTTGCGCTTGAAAGGACTTAAGATAATTATTCTGAAAAGACAGTTAAATAGAAGGAAATCTTTTTAATGCTTATTTGCGTCAAGCCACCTTTATAAGAGTACTTTGAGAATTCATCTGGTTTTATAATTTAAAAATCACAATGCGTCCCGAGTTCGAATCCCGGTTCAGGCATGGTTGTTCTTCTTCTGTGTTCTATCTGTGAGGTGGGTGAATGTGCCCCCCTGTAAAAAGGGGTTGTGCAATCTAATGTGACGCATGAAGTAGCTAAGTCGTAGTACTCTTGGCCATAGTTGGCGCCACTTAAAAAACAAGAGATGCTCACTTGGCTTAAATTGCTGATAGATAACTGTCAGGGGGCTTGTAAAGTGCCCTAAGTCACAACACAACAACAACTAAAAGCACAAAAGCTCTTAGTTAAATAATATATTAAATAATCAGTTATATCCAATCACGCCATTTATGTTGAGTCAATAAAGTTGCTACTAGAGAGAGTTTTCTGCCTTTGCACATTACCTTCATGTAATATGCGAGGAATTTTTGGTTGAATTAGAAATTATTGCTTTAATGTGATTAAAAAATGATTTTTTGTTGTTTTTATTGAAATCACTGCATAGTAAGCTCAGACACTTATTAATGCTCGTAAAAATCAACAATTTATATTGAAAACTATATTTGTTTACAAAACTATTCATGATTAAAATTACCTGGGCACTCACGAGTTCCCAGTGATGTTATTAGTTAATGGTAATTTAATTAAAAATCATTACCATGTACGCTAGGTGATCGAAAGCTCCGGATGCTTTTAGATTAATACACACACACACATCACATTTTCAAATTTCTCCAGAAAGATTGGGAGAATTACCCTTAAGCTTCGACTATATAAAAAAAATATGTTTCAACTCGCATTTTACGGTGAAGATTTGCTTGTGAGAGTATTTGGATAACTGACCAGAAGTGGAGAAAGGAGAAAATGATTCAAGATCACTTTGTTTCATAGAAAGTTGATACTAATTTTAAAATGCAATCAACATTTTTTCCCGTTGTTTGCAATACTTATATGCATTTTCATTAAAAAAAAAAAAAAAAAAAAAAACAAACTTATATTCAAGAGGATGTAAAGGGTTTTTTTTTTTAATTTCAAATTTTTCAGAATGATTTTTCAAATTTATAACTCTACTATTTTGAGAACGCAAATAAAATTCATACAAATTAGAAAAAAGAAAACTCATACAATGTTTGATAAAAGAATTGATTCAAAGGCAAATTGTGTAAAAGTTATTCCTTGCTTTTTCATAGACTATTTCATATTTATTCAAATATTATTATTATTATTTTGTGTGTATAGATTTCAATAGTCTTTTTTTTGGGGATGGGGGGTGGGGATATAAACACGCACAAAGCAGATAAACCGGAAGATTTTTACTTTAGTCTAGATATTACATGGTTTTACTGTGTTTTACAAACCTTTTTTCTCCCTTTCTTTAGACTGACGCTAACATTGTCTTGTGCTATGAATTTTGCAACCTATCCACATGATACTCAGACGTGTTCTTTACAAATGGAAAGCTGTGAGTTTTTTTATTATCTATTCTTATACATTTATAGAATGATATAAAGGAATTTCTTGTCTCGAAGGGAAAAAAACAATTTTTATATTTGATTAAACAATGGCAGTTTCATTTTTAATTTTTATTATTATAAGATTAAATGATTGCTGTAAAAAAACAACTATTAACGAGAATTACACCCTAAAACTTAAAATGAACATCTAGGCGTGATTAGTAATGACAGGACTTAAATTTGAAACAAATATTTTGGGTTGGAAATATTAATAATAGCAACTATATAGTTTCAGCTGATACAACATTGGTATTAACTTGAAACGTATCTGGTCAATCAGTGCGATCCCCAGAGTGGTGTATAACTTGTTGCCAGGGGTATAGAAATTGCAGAATACCTGAAACCGCACCAATTCTGATGAAGATTCGGATGTAACGGTCTATTACTTTTAAGAACAGTTTTTCTAGAACAGTTCGGTAGGGAATGTCATGAAGTGGTTCCTTCTTCTCAAATCAAATTATAACCACAGCAGTTTAAATAGGAGTAGAGGAAGTTCCAGGTCTAAGGAAGAAAAAAAAATCAGTCAAGAGTGTCTAGCCGGATACTAATGTCCAGCATCTATTCAGTGTTCCAAGTATTTTTAGACAGCTTCATCTTAACCATTACCAAAACAGCTTCAAATACTGTAAGTCCTCCATACCGCTGAAAACATGTTGCATATAGCGTTGGTGACTACATCAAAGAATTATAAATGCTTTAAGCGTAACAATGTTGTATCTGCTGTATTTACATGGTTGATGGTATTAAACTTCCAATCAGTGACAGATTTCCAACAAGGCAGTCGTCTTGTAACTGTACTAGCAACTGTCGTCTGTAACTGTACTAGCAAGCTGAGAAAAGGCCACAAACAAATCGATTAATTAAATATATTTTCTTAGTTGCCAAGTAAATAAATGTGATATTAAAAAAATGATAAAAATTAGAATAATATTATTGAAATTCTACGACTGATAAAATATTAGAATAATATTAACAGTTTAACAAGTATAATTGATTAGTTCCTATATGCTTCATTACGTTTACTAAGTTGTTAGAATATTTATAAAACTGAGCACCTACTTCAATAACATTATGTGCAAATGTAGACTACGGGCAATTCAGAGTCATAATGAATAAATGTAAACTAATAGATATTCACAAATCAGATAAAATAAGAAATATTAATGAAACATAAAGCATTAACATGATAAAAATGTGCTGAAATTGAAAATAAAGTGACCATATACCCAATTTCACTACTGTTTGAAACCTTTATAAATCAGAAAATTGAGAAGATAGTGTTTATATGAGTATACAGGGTGTCTCAAAAACCTTGCCCACGGATTTTATTCCTTAAATATTGATCACAGACATATACTGTAAATTACAAAACTACGTAAAAAAAGGTGTAAAATGTTATAAACTCAATTAAAATTTTCTCGGGATTAAGCTTTAAAAAATATAAAATTTAGATTTTTATACGAACCCCGTACAAAAAATTCCCAATGAGCAAAATGTGCCCCATCCTCTAATAAGGACATGTACAAAATTTCAGCAATTTATTACAAAAAGTCTCAAAGATATGGCATAAATACTGACTTAAACCACTTTCCGATGCCTGGATATGAGTTCGCAAAGAGGAAAAATCATGTCGGATGTTCGTGTTTTAGAGATCGTACACACATTAACAATAAAAGTAATGATTGAATAAATAAATAATAATTTTGCTATTTATTGGTTCAAAAGTATTATAATTTGTAGAAATAATAACTTAAAGGAAAGATTACAAAAGTTTTTTTACAAGTTCATTGACTGCGCTATTTTTAATTTATATCCTGTAATTCATGATATAAAATTTTATAGTTTTTTTCAGGAAGCATAGATTTTAAAATTTGTATTTAAATCTAAAGATATAAAGCATGTTTTATTTCCTTATGATGCATTCCTGCGTCGCGTCATCTCCACTGAAGCTGTAAACATTTGCATTTTAATTTGTGATTGACCCTTCAGCACCTTTGTTTTAACATATCTTTGAGAGTTTTCATGATAAAATTCTGAAATTTTGTACATGACCTTATTAGAGGATGGGGCACATTTTACTCATTTTTTTTTTTTTTTTTTTTTTTTGCACGGAAACCGTAAAAAAATTTAAATTTTGTATATTTTAAAGTTTAATTCTGTGAAAATTTTAATCGATTTCACAACATTTTGCACCTTTTTTTACACAACTTTGTAATTTACAGTACATGTCAGTGATCAATATTTAAGGAATAACAACCGCAGTCAAGGTTTCTGAGACACCCTGTATATATGACATATGACTGTGTTGTATTAAGTTATTTATTATCTTTGGTCTAAATCATTTCTGAAGTAAAGGATTTTGTTACCTCTGTAGTATCTTATACGACTGATGATTTGCTGTTTGACTGGGAAGAAACTATGCCATTGGCTGTTGATGAAAACATTGAACTCCCGCAATTGGATTTGGTCAAAACGGAGAGAGGAGATTGCACTCAAGTATATTCGACAGGTAATGTGAAAAAAAAAAAACCCTAATAATTTCAATTGTAAAAATAGTTTATTAAATAGTTTAACGAATAGCCTCTCGAGTTTCTTAAAATTAATTTCAGTTATAAGGCATGGTTATAAATCAGTTCAGAAATGAGTTGCGTCATGAAAGTTTTCCTTAGAAGCTTAAATTTACTTCTCCCCCCCCCAAATGGCGTTTAAATATTTATTAATTGGACATTCTAACGTTCAGAGTCAGATGTTATGATTTTTGAATTTCAACAAAATAAAATGTTCACAGTTTGATCTACTATAAATAAGTTTCAAGATATATTTATTTCCTCTATGATTAAAGATTTCCCTTATCTGATGAGAAATTAAGTTATAAAAAGTTAAAGAATTTATTTATTACTTAGTTTAATATTCTTACAGTGATTCATCCGTAAGAATTTTAAAACTAAATTATTGAAAAAGAGCGAATCCAAAGAAAATAGTTTGTGGGGAAAAGGAGGTTTTGAATGGAAGAGCGTCAATTTGTGACTTTTCTACAAAGGCGCATAAGCTACGAAGTTTACAGACTTTTTCCTTATATTTTGTACCTTTATTTTTGTCAAGCACATTAAGCCATTTTGAACTTTTTATCCACGCATAAAAAAACCAAATAATATATTTGAAAAAATCACTCAATATCTACTTAATAATTACGAATTATCTTTGTCACTCCAGTGAAGGTAGCACTGTAATCCATAGAATATTTGAAAGAACGAATGCACAAGAATTGCTCAGTTAATATTTTAGGAAAACGTTAGTATGTATAAGATTAGGTCAAATAAGAACACCCATTTCATTCTCAATTTATGAGAAAATACAGGAATCCATCTCTTTCCCCTCCCCCCCTTTTATAGCGATTTTTTCTTCTTTTTCTCTTTTGTTCCCATCCTTAACGCGTTAAATTTATAAACCCGTTCGGTATATATCTTCTACAAAAAAATTAGTGAACATTATTGCTTCCAATCCATTTTATTAGGCACTAAAGTATTTTAATTTTTCTCCAAAGAGAAGTGTTCCACTTTGGTTCTCTAGCCCAAATTCATGATTGCGATTGATATTCTATCAATATTTTAATAGTTTAGATACATTACATTAGAATTTTCAATTCTGCTCTACCCCACCTCAATTTAAGACTGAAATTAAAAATTCGTTTTCTATCATATGATAATATATTTGAACATTTTTTTAATCAATTTTCTCCTTTTTTTAAATAAAAAGTAATAAAGACGATTACAACAAAATCATATAAAGATGTATTTTATTTCCGTAGGAAATTTTACATGTCTTCAGGTAATTTTCACTTTAAAACGACGTCTTGGCTACTATTTGTTCCACACATACATTCCAACGTGCTTAATTGTCATTATGTCCTGGGTTTCATTCTGGATAAAGGTAAGTACTGATGTATGTGTGTGTGTATATATATATATATATATATATATATATGTGTGTGTATATAAATTTAAGCCGCGATCTTTTAGGTCAATACCAAAACCTGTACTTACTGAAAGAAACTTTTACTGTATCAAAATGCAAAGTGAAGTTTTGTTTTATTTACAAATGTTTTCAAATTTACTTTTTAGAATCTTAAAATATTCTCAGAATATGTTTTAAAAAAAATATATTAGTTTAATTTCTTAAAGACAAGGACAAAAAATTTGCAGTTGAATGTATGCTAAAAAACATGTCGAAAGACAATTTATATAGAATTAACTTAGATAAATAAGCAAAAGGAAAGGGGAAATAGTTAGCTAATATTCATAGACCATTTCTTTTCAAATAAATGATTTCAGAAACTTATCCTTAATTCTTGCAGCCAGAAGCTGTTCCAGCTCGAGTCACACTTGGGGTAACAAGCCTACTAACTCTTTCTACTCAACATGCAAAAAGTCAAGCTTCTTTGCCACCTGTTTCATATATCAAAGCAATAGACATTTTCATGTCAAGCTGCACATTTTTCGTTTTTCTTTCTCTTATGGAATATGCTTTGGTCAATGTGGTACTTGAAGATGAACAAGCTACTTTTAGACAAATGAACAACGTAAGTACTCATTTCTATGTGCTCTACAGTTTTTGGCAAAAATATTCAAAATAATTTTAAGACATGAAAACTTAGTACTCTAAGCACAAAAAATTATCCAGATTCTATATTAAACGTGTTTTACAAACATATACTTCTAAAAAAAAGCAATACAAATTCAAAAGTTCATAAGCGAGGAAATAACTAACAATACTTACTAAATCTTTCATTAAAAACAGCAGACGGTGAAAAAACATGTGTCAGCATCTAAGCAAACAAGTTTCTTCCCTTTACTTATTTTTTTTATCTGTAAAAATTTATGTTCTAATTATTATTTTTCTTTTTAGGATAACACCCGGATTTTTAATCTTCAACCAAAGCTTGCTGGTTTGACACCTGTTCAAAAGCGCCGAAAAAAAGCTATAAAAATTGACCGATTTTCAAGAATACTTTTCCCCTTAAGTTTTATTATCTTAAATATATCATACTGGGTGTATTATGTGGGCTTACTGTAATAAGTCTGAATAATACCAGTTATTTCAACACTGTTTGAGAAAACTGAGATAAATATGAAATGGGAGTTGCGAATTAATTGCAAATTAAATCAACCAAATATCGTATGGTTAAAAAAAAAGATTAAAATCAACTCGTCGAATAAAAGAAATGATGAAATACAGTTTCCTTTCTATAAAACATCTTTAAAACTGCCTTCACTTACTGTTTACTATTACTTATTAAAATCAGAGATATGAGCAATATTTCCAACAATAAAAAAAATGTTTAAAAGTAATGATAATTAATTTAAATACGATAACATTGCTCTGATTATGTAGAAAAATTTCTGTGAAATTAAAACACACTGATTTTCTTGTCTTCAATTATACGACAAACCAGGGCAATGGCGCCTATCAGTAATATCTGTAGAGAGAAATAAGCGATCCAACAGAAATACAAGTTTAGAAACGCATTGATACATTTGTATGATATCTGAAAAGGAAAGATAAAAAAATATCCAAATAAATTTTTTTAGCCTTTTGTAAGATCTTGTATTCCGGATTGTTCAATTTAAAACAGTAAGAACAACAATTTTTGCAATAAATCATAAGAAAGAAGATTTCTTTGTTTTTATCGTAACGAATATCTGGTAGTAATATAGAACAATATATACAGTGTTTCCCAAATATGATTTTAAATGAGCTGGGAGATGAGAAGCTTCTAAATTGTAAAAATATATAACCTGAAACAATTATTCGTAGCCATTTCTGAATATAGCTGATACGAAAGGAAAGCGATGTATCTGCTTAAACGAATGAAGTAGCAAGCACTCATCCTTCATATTGTAGTTCATATAAGACACAACAGATTTCATTCTGAAACGGACAGAGAAAATACATTTGACGCCTAATTATGAAAACTGACTCTTAGTTGGATTAAATTTAAAGATATGCTTACTAAAGAATCAATGTTCCCTTATAAAAAATGAATTTACAAATGTTCACTATATATAGAAGAATATTTTCAAACAAAATTGATATCTGACAACTGCGACTAGTTATATATAACATTTGGCTATATACGAGCACAAGAAGAAACTTATCCTCTTAGTTAAAAATAATTTAAATATGATGAGTACAGTGTAATCTGCTTTATCAAGCAATATAATTCCCTCTAAATTATTGTAATGAACATTTTAAGCCGGAGATGAAAATAACACTGAATAACTACCGAGTCAAAAAAAAAAAAAAAAAAAAGTAAATGAGCAAATTATTAATTTCCACTCTAGAGGCATATTTTCACTACCTGCAAGATGCGAAAATGTTATTGCAGCAGTTATTATGTAATAACAGAAAATCGACCTAAGCTACAAAAACTTGCCAAACACGTAGTGACGGAAAAAAAAAAAAGAAGAAAAGAACAGGACTAAATGTGGGAGAATTTCTCTAGAACAAAAATTCAATACTCAATAAATTTTGTGAATACAATAACTTTTTTAAATAATACACACAGAAAAAAACTTCACAGGTTTTTTTTTTTTTTTTAAAGAATTGATACTAAATACTTCCCCAATTTTACAAAAGAATGAAGCATATTGTGAAGCACATCAGCAACTCCATGTAAACTTTTTTTTAATATAAAAATTTCTTATTAAAAGAGGAGAGAAACGAACAAAAATAATTTAGATTATTATTTTTTCAATCAAAGTTCAATAATCAAGAAATGTGAATGCTAAATTTTCCTGTTCCAACTTAAATAATTGAAAACTTTTGGAGGAATTTTTGAGTTTGGAAATCAGTTCTTCGAAATTCGTGAATGAGAATTCAATCCGTTCTTCTAATGTAAATGCAATTTTGTTATGATTCAAATTCACACAGTGAGCAATGAAAAGAAAATACTGCAATGGAATTTTTAAACCAACCAGATGCGGAAGCATGAAATAGGTATTTGTTTCATATAAAAGTTCAAAAATTCCTTTAATGCAAGACAAAAGAATGTAAAATTAATAATTTTATAGATGATATAAAAAGCATTTCAACAGAAATACCAATACTATTTAATTATTTATATATATTTCCAAATCCATTCACTGAAATATAAATAGCACTTCTAAAAAGATAGAAACTATCATGGTAATTTAAAAACAATATGAAGCTGATGCTTTATTATTACTTGTAACATCATAGCCGATTCATAGTTTATAACACTTTTTCAAACTTCAAATCATATTTAATAAAAATGTAATAATGATGATTGATGCTATGATGCTTCGCATAACTGTAAAAATGAAATGTAAAACAATAAAATGTTTGAACATATCTTGTCTATTTTTTATTATTGGCGAGAACTTTTCTCTAATGTTCCCATTGTGATGCACTAACAGACATTTACACAATCATATATAAATGTTTTCGAAATTATAATGAATAGCTAAGCATGAAATCGTTTTTACCAGGAAATATTCACTAAAAATTTGATTACAAATCAATCTGAACACATTCTCTCTTATTCATAATCTAAACTTTTTTTAAAAAACAAAATTGGACCATAACTTGTTTGAAATGAGTAACAGAGAAAATTTTTGAATATTTCAAGAAATTCATTTATGAAAAAATGGAACATTATGCTTAGCTTTAAATTTTACAGCCTTAAAAAAATTGCAGGACATAATTGCATAACCAGAAATTCTTTTTCAATTCATGTTTTTCAACTCAATGATTATCTTCTAAGCAAAGAAATTTGTAACAGAAACAGTGTATAAACAAAATTTATTGATATGTAAAAAAAAATAATAATAATACCTAAATGAAATGGGGAGTAAACAAAATCAGCTAATACATGCAAATAAATAAACTAACACAGAAACAAGCAATAATGAATAACATATATAAACTAATTACTTTTAAATACAGTGTTAACCTTAACAATTAAAATCTGTAATAGATCGACAAAAATCTTTAAAACAATTGATTGTTTTGATCACAAATAAAAAGACAGCAAAGATTAAACTAATAAAATAAAATACAAATTTTTTTGATATCAACTTTAATATTAACAACGAAAAACTGTTCCCGTGGATTTTTTAAAACTGAAAAATGATGAAATTAAATGACGAACTACTATACTGAAAATAATTACTGCACTCAAGATAATTTCTTAATTTAATATGTAGTAATGAAAAAAATGATAGGTTAAAACTTTAAAGTAGAAGTAATTTTATTTTGATATCACAATATGTCAGTTTTAACTCAGAAATTACTTTTTCTGATCTATAAAAATGAATACAGTAATTTCAAAAAGTATTAAATAATTTTCCAGCAATTTAACATGTAGATATTTGTTTCCAAAAGGGACCAATATGTATTACTATTCGTATATGTAATGACAAAAACATATACAAAAATCCACTGCAAAGATTTGTCACTTCTTCAGAAATATGTGATAGTAATCAAATTATTCAAAATATGTTGAATAACAAATTAATAAAACAGAGTATTTTTAAAATATACAAAATATATTTTTAATACAGTATTTACTAATGAGCTGGGAAATATTTTTCAGCTTGAATGTTAATATAAAATTACAAAGAAATAATTCAATATTGCCATTCATTGCAAAATATGCATAAAAATTTAAAGCACGCCAATAATTATGTCAATAATTTTTTTTTCATTTTATAACTTGCGTTTATTTGTGAAGTTTTGAAATGTATTCAAAGTGTCAAGTAACTGCTAAATTTTCACTTTTTTTTAAAAATAACAGCGAGAATACGATCACACCAGGTCAATTTCAATAACAAATGATATATGAATAGATTTTGTAACAGCAATCAAACAATAGAGATAAAAATAAATTTGAATCAATATGTACAAACATTTGATGAAAAGGTAATAGGATTTGTAATATATATATTATACTTAAAATTTACATAATTTTTTACATATATATAAACATGTATCACACACATATATATACACAGCCTACTAAAATTACACATATATGCACAAAAGAATAGATCTTTTTCAGTTCTCTGATTCTATGATAAGTGCATTAGTGATTAATATAATTTAGAAATAAAACAATAAAAAACTTCAGCATTTCATTCTAAGACTTCTTATATAAATGAAACAAGAAGTAATTTAATTCAATTGTCCTTAACACGATCGTTTCTATTAATATAGATGCCTTTCCTTACAATGGTAGAATATGTACATTATACTGAAGCAATAATGGATGTATACGACTGTGTAAGCGGAACAGTTTATTAATTTAAAATTACAGGGTTGCCGCTCCATTTTATTAACAGATGTGAAAAGATTAAGGAAAGTGAATGCCCACAATACAATAAGAATTCAAGTACAATAGAAGAAAAGACAAAGAAAAAAATCACAACACTAAAATTAGCTTGAAAACCTGAGATCTAATTAGAATTCCAAAACAGAAATACTGCATTCTTCAAAAAACTACAACACTGATTTAACAGATAGGTCCCAATTATGGCATACCACAACACTAAGTAAAATAGGAAATAAAAGTCAGATTAAAATTCTTATCAGCATGAATTGAATATCTTATCAGAAGAACAAAATGTTTTGAAAATTGAACATAATTTGAAATGAATAAAGATCTTAAAACCTCTTCCATTTGAAAATGATATCTAGTTCTTACTACTTGTAATCTGATATAGCCAAATACATACATAATATTTAAACACATAATACTTTCATAAGATATTAATGATGGATGCAATCAACTGAAATTCAATACCTCAATACAATACAATACTGAAATTCAATACCTCAATACAATACAATACTGAAATTCAATATCTCAATACAATACAATACTCAAATTCAATCGACTCAATTTTTTTATATATATTAGAAATCAATTTGGATGGATTACTTCACATTTTGATTATTAAATGAGAATCCAAAGAATGTGAAATCTGATAAAACATAAGTAAGAATTTTGTATTCTCATATATTGTGAATAACTATCAAAGAAGTTCTAAAAAAGAAACAAACTTCTGCCAACAAACTTTTGATGTATTAAAGAAAACTTAAGAATATTAATTTAAATTAGGCCCTTTAACGCTCATGAGATTGGCTCGACATATTTTTGGTATCTACCGAGCCAATTAAATTTTGGTATCTACCGAGGATTTTGAAGGAACAGAATAAATTTGATGTAATTCTATTGAAATCCCGTTTTGAAGCAACATGAGGGCTATTTTGGAAAAGACCTCATAATTTTGAACCATGGTCAATAGATAAAGACAAATGCAAAGAAATTCCTTTTTCCACCCTTTCATACAACTCTGTATAAGAGAATGTCTGACCTTCAAAGAAAAAGGACATGATGCTATGCCTTAGTGTAAGGCACCAAGCAATTACACGTTAAGGGCATAAGTTATGCACATTTAATTTCACTCATAATTAATTTAAGGAGTAAAAAGTTAAATACACACATGATAATTTATGTATAACTTAAAAAGCACTAAATTAAATTCAGCTCATTTAGATTATTCCATTACTTCTCAGAAAATCAGAAGATATTAAAAATTAAGTAGACTATTTTAATTATGTGGCATGTTTAAGAAACAAACAAAAAATCAGTCACACAGAAAATGAAAGTTTATAAACATATGGGACCTTAAGTGCATACTATGCTCAAGTTCAAAATGAAATGTATATTAATTAAACGATCAAAGTAGTTAATGAGAAATAATTGCTGAAAATATGACATACAGACATTTGAATGAGAATTTGGGACACTCTTAAGAAACTTAACTGTTTGAATTAAAGCTTACAGATTTACATAAAGCTACACATGACAAGATTTAAATATTGCCTTATTTAATCGGATAAATTTTCAATCATTACTGGAGAATCGTATGAAGAGTCATTGCTTTCCGGAGACTCTTCTTTTGGTGGAGATGGTAATTCTGAAGTGGAATCCATCATAACAGCAGAATCTTCTCCCAGCAAAGTGCACAATTCCCTTAATCTTCTTTCCATTTGAGGAACACCCGTTAAAGACGCTTCAAGCTTCTCTTTCTCATCTCGTAATGAGAGCCTGGTATTAGTATCTAATGGTTCAAGGCTCCAACCACCTTCACCATCAAACTGTAGTAAATGTGTATGGAATTTCCTAATTTTCAGACACAAAGTATATAATCAATCTAGTTATTCATACACAAGATAAAATGTGAAAAAAAAATACTCATTAAAAAAAAGTGAGAAATAGCACAAGGGGAC
Source organism: Argiope aurantia (assembly GCA_026543865.1). Lineage (NCBI taxonomy): Eukaryota > Metazoa > Arthropoda > Arachnida > Araneae > Araneidae > Argiope > Argiope aurantia. Next base: position 57,496 of record JAPMOR010064929.1, on the reverse strand, counting down.
AACAGACACATAATATTTCCTGTATTTGCATAACATTTGATTTTGAAAAGAAATTTTCCAAAGAGTTTTAATCACATTTTTTTTTTTTTGTAAAATGACTAATGTTGTCAAAATTAGTTCGATGGAACTTTCACAAATATTATTTTTATGCTATTTAGTTAAAACTGATCCTTGGAAACAATTTTTAATCAATATATTTGAAGAACATGTTGCTTAACACAAACGCATACATGAAGAAAAGTGTACAACAAATTCAATATTCAAATTATAACTACTGCAACAGAATACAAACTAAATACAATTTTTGCATAAAGTTATTTCAGGAAAATTCATTGAAATAACTACAGTACAACTATTCCATTACACTTTTGGACAGACTAAAGAAATAATTTTTTATATTATGGCAAAATATAAATCGTGAAAATCACATTGGTAAAAACGAAAGTGTGGTGGGAGGGATCATGAAAAAGTGTAATAAGTGTTACAACTATTCTTCATCAAAAAGTGTAATACAGGAATGCTAATGTGGTGTAATACTATATTAATAGAAAAGGTTTATAGTTACTCGTACAGAAACATAAGGCAAAAATGTCCAAATAAAATGTCTCAACTGCCTAATGTATAATGTGGAATAAATAATACTGATGAATTTAGGTAATTAAAAACCCATACGCGTATCACTCGCTAATTCTAAAATAAAGACAATGTAGTAAATAGATAAAAGAAATAATTAAAGAATTACTTCTTACTTACCAAAGTGATGGCCTATGAGTTATAGTTAAAAGGGAAATTCCATTGTCTTTAGCAGCTTGATATATCTGACTTTCAACATCAATAGAAACTGCACTAGTACATTCATCCAGTAGAGCAAACTGTGGCCTGAAACAGAACATGACATCTATTTATAAAGTGTGCTAAAGATTTCAAAATTTGGAAAAATATATCAAAACCAAAAATTTTAATGACACTGCCACATAAGACGAACTTTATTTACAAATACAATACAAAACGATAATACAATCGCAACTAAAATTACTCCAGACAGTATTTTAAGGTATCATACGTTTTGACACACCTCTTCTGATAAACATCATGCATTAAATATACATTAATGTGCTCTCTTTAAAAACATAAATCGCTTTGATGTCGAGTCATTTTCACATCACCTTCATATTTTTCAATGGCAATCCTCACTGCTGGTTCTTTTGAATCATTATTCCCAATAAAAAACCTCTCAATCTGAAATTTTATAAAATCGAGGCAAAACAACTGGGGATACAAAAAGTAGAAGGAAAAAACAAGACATATGCATCTGATTATACACAAAGGAGAAAATGAGCTATTCTCATAAATCGAATTATTATATTTATTTACTTCAATAAAAAATTTAACCATGGCTCTTTCATCAATTCTAAAAACGACTTGCATAGAAAGAATGATAATTTAGAAACAGCAAATAGGAAATTTAATATTAACAAAAGTTCTTTAAATTCACCAGCTCTCACTACAAACACCCTGATATATACAAATTTACAGTTCACTTCATTATTCTCTATCAAAATAAAATCAGATTTACATCTTTTGACATTTTATTCCATCATTTTTCAAACAATTTAGATTCCAAAAAAATTATATCTAAACTAGTTTAATATGAAATAATAATATTTAATCAGATTTATTTTAGAAACAACCAAAACATAACATCTATAATTAATATTCTAAATTTTTTTTTAAATCTACGAAATAAAGTTATGAGAAGGATTTCACCAAAAGAGAAAAAGCTGCAACATTTTTTGATGTGACATTTAGCATTCAATTAAGTAACAAAAGGAAACACAAATAAGAGAACTGAAGTGCACATTTTAAATTTCCATTTCGTTTTTAAAGGATAACGCTGTTATAACCTGATGCCAGTATTTAATCCATTCGCAGATTTAATCTGTTGCTTTATTCATTAATAACTTCATTTAATCATACTTTTATAGATGCATTAATTTTTAAAATGTTATTTAAACTTTTCAACAACTTTATCAGATGAAAAATTTCCAAGAACATTTTGAATCCCTAATCAGTTGAACACGCAAATAAATCTACGCTGCTGTTTGCATCATAATTATTTTGAAATGCAAATTCTTATTTCAATACCTAATTATTAGTCGAAAGTAATATTCAAAGACCTGTTTTTTTGTTTTTGTTTTAGTTTAATGGTACTAGTTCCCAGCTAATACGTTTGTTCAACTGTTCCAGTCCTTTGTCCCCTGAAAAACTGAAAATGGCGGCATTGTGAAGGCTAATAATTTAATCTGGAGAATTTGTTTGCATTCCAAATTGCATGTTGTTATTTGGAAAAAAAAAACTGAATAAGAGCGGAATTAAGTGACTTAATGCATAAACAATTTTTTTTTTAAATCAGGGTTGCCAGTTAAATCCGAAATAAAAAATCCTTGTGTTTCCCCTTGTATGTATATTCAAGATACGAGAAAATGCGCGAATATCATTCATGTGCTACTTATAATGGAATATTGTTTTAAGGAGTGGAAAAAGCAATAAAAGGAAGCAACAATTAAATATTATTCCAAATAATTGCATATTAAAAGACGGCTTATATGAGGATATATTACCTCTCATACCCTTTAATTGTAAGTCATACAAAATCAATGACTTGGGTGAAATAAAACACAAAATATTTATGTTATGATACAAATTATTTAATGATTACTTAAACACACTACAAAGCAAGATTTTTTTTAAATCAGTTATTTATTCCTGCCAATTCAAGTATTTGGGCATCAATTTCTGCAGATTTTTCAGCTATCAGTTTCATGGAGCCAATGGATCAAATTTGTAGTTTCTATATCGGATAGTGTACAATTTTTAGCTATTTCACTTTCAGAGAACATAAGTGAAAATATTTCCGACATATCATTGAACGAATTAAAGGACGATTGTGATGTAACATATTTTAATGCCTATAAAATTTCAGCTTTAAATTATTGTTTTTGAACTAAAAAGTTCGACATCGGTTTATTTTCGGACATCAGATCTGACGTTTTCGGATTTGGCATGTCATTCTTTTTAGACACCGAGTCCAGTATCAATAAGAACTCGTCTGAACTGGGATGCGATCTTCTATTTTTTTCATCTTTTCGTATGACTAGTATGTGCTGCTTTCCCATATTACTTAGGCTTATTATCTTCTTACAAAGCGAGCAGTATGCAACAAACTAATCTTGTGGAACATCTTGAATCCATTCTGCAAAATCAGGATTGAATTTTTTTTAATCCGTCAAATTCGTATTACATACGAATTTTGAGCAGCTCACCGATTTAAAAAATATTCTCTAATCTACTTAGAATAAGTCACAGTTTCTCAAATAAACAAATCATTCAATAAACTCAAGTATGGCAGACTAAAACCACCGCACTGCTTTCGCAGATTGAATGTTGCTAATCTATCTAGAGAAATGTATTCTATTCTTTCGTGTAGTTACAGAAGTCTCGCGCATGACTATTAGCTGCAATTCGGGAATCTCGTGGAAAAAAAAAATATCTGGCAAATCGGAACTGGAATGATCTATACATAAAAAAAGGGGAGATAGAAGAAATGCAAGTTTTTTTGCATTGCATAATCGCGAATGGCATTGTTTCGTTTTTGGAAGCTAGGATTACGATATTTTATTCTTACAATCTTCAGATATTGGCATTTTTTGGATGAGAAAAAAATAACTAAGAAATTTAAAATTCGCTGTATTTTCTCTGTTTTTAAGAACATTTTCAAATTTCCATGCATTTTTCGGTTTTTTTTTTGGACGATTTTTAAATTCCCTGTGCTTTCACAATTTTCCCTGTTCTCCCTTGGCGTGGCAACCCTGTTTAATACACTTTTGATAAGGATGACAGAAAATTTTGGTTTCAATGTGCACTAATTGAATTCCAAATAATAAGCAGCATTCGAATACTTTGATGGACTTTTTGAGCTCTGTAAGCCAAAACATAAATAACATCACCTCTTTAATTTAAGGAATATAAGTAATCTTAAAACAAATGAATATATTAAAAACCTCACATACAGGTATTTCACAAAATATGAATTTGATACCTGGGAATTATAAATTTAATTTTTTTGTGCATCAGATGAATTTTGCCCATAATTTAAATTTCTGAGAAAGAAACTTCTTTTACATAAATACAAAAGTGATATCAATTACCTTTAATTACATTTATATTATTTTAGCAAAGAATATATTGGAGACAAAATGTACCTTATATTAAATAATTTTATTGAAATTATGCTATAAAAGGAAATTACAGCTTTGAATCATAAAACAGTGTGAAAAGTTCTCAAAATGAATGAAATATTATCTTTATAATAAAAACGAGAAAATCAATGCAGCAAAATAATTGAATAGTTTCTGAATGCCTATCTTCCCTCACATTTGCATTATTGAAGTTATGAGTAAAATTACGATTAAACATACAGCCAATAAAAATTTTCGACCAAAAACTACGACCTATATAAAGGGCTTCTTAATTTCTACGATATGTAATAAATTAAATAGCTTAAAGTCTGTGAATACAAGCATTTTTGCTTTTAATTCATCACACATTTGTTTTGAAGAAAAAAGATTTGACAGTACAGTATTTTACCAAAATTTTTAAATGCTCAATAAGTAAGACATAACAAAATATTAACTGATAAGATGAAAGATATATCAATTAATAAAAAACTACACTAAAACAAAGGAAACAGAGAAAAATCTTTTGAATTAAGATTCTATGCTAAGTTTCACTATTTCAGATACAATCATTTCTCAATTCTTATAATGAAATAAACATTTGAAAAATATTTCGACGTATTTTTAACTATAAATTTTACTAAAAGATAACAAAAATCAAGATATTATTTTGGAAAAATTATAAAAAAAAAAATACCCACTTTACAAAAAAACTAATTTCGGATACGAGCCAATATAACCAATATTTTGCCCAAAGCACAAAAAATTAATTTATATAATGATCAATATATTTAGTAGTAATGCCTAAATTTATAGCAGGGAAAGATGAAGAGAGAAAATTGAAATGAAAATAATTTCTTTATCCGGCACAATAATTCATGTGATTTCCAATTAATTGTGCAAGCTGATTCTTGTATGAAATAGGACTGACAAAACCTTATTTACAATTAATTATACCAAATTCATGAATCCTCAGGAATTTTAAAAATATACTTAATCGCATAACTTTAACAAAAATAGATGTATTGAAGGCAAGCATTTTAAAAATGTTTTGAGATGAAAATAATAGAATGCTTACTTGTGGTAAAAGAGTCTGGCCATTCCCATTCTTTGTTTTTCACCTCCAGAAAGCACATCTTTCCAGTCTCTTTTGGCATTCCATCCTAGATAACAAAGGGGAAAAGCTACATATATTTGTAGTAATTTACAGTAAGAATCACATACAGTTCCATTTCTTGGACATGAAAGAATTAAATCAAGTCTAGAAAATATATTAACAACAACAAAATCTCTTGCTCCACTTAAAATTAGCTAATTCAAAACAAAGTTCATGCATGTGCAATTTCAGATAAAAAAATATTTGCAATTGAAAGATCCAGCAACGGTTAGAAAATTACAAAAACAAGCAGTTTGAATTCTCACAGGCTTACTTTGTTATTCAGAGAAATAAAATAGGCTTTATAATAGGTGGTCTGTTATAAAATAAACTATGACTTTCCAAGGGTTCTAATAATATTTTCAACCGAAATATTTTACATATGTAGCACTATTGTCACAATATGAATTAAAATATTAGCGATAGTATTCTGTAAGACGTAAGATACAAAGTAAGATGAATTCAGTGAAAATGGAGTCCGTTTCTGCTCACATAAAAAGCATTAAATGGACAATACAAATTTAATTTTGAAATCCATTAAGCTAAAACATGCAATAAGATGTTCGAAAATATGGGTGTATTTACTTTTGACATGTGAATGAACTACATCAAGCCAACCATTTCTAGTTGTCAGAATATGAAATATCTTTTTTTGACTCAATAAGGATATTTACCAGGAATACAAATTATTTAGATAATCAGTTTTAGTTCCATAAACAATGATCAAAGATATTAAGAAACAAATTATGAAGTTGCATAAAAAGCGGTGTAGAATTTAAGAAAACAATGAAAAAGTCATAAAATATCACTTAAAGAGATACAGAACTGTTTTTTTTTTTTTTTTTTTACACAATCCCACTTTATGCAAAAATATTCAATGAAAAAAAAAAGCTACCTTAATATTACTTGGGTGATGAGCAAAATTAAAAGACTGAATTAAAGAAAAACACCTGGGTATAACAATGCATGATTAAATCCAGGCATTTTCAGATTTATGCATTTTTTAAAAATTTCTTGAGGAATGAAATGCTTTTGAACTTTGACTGTGTAAAGAATATCTTAAACGTACAGTGAAAATTTGACCAGGAAAACATTTAAGGAGCTAACCAGAAACTGATGAACAAAATGATTTCATCTAACACCTTTCAAAAAAAAATGATTTGCAGTTTATACAATAGTTTCCTTTACTGTTCACAATACTTGCATGCATTTTCATAATAATAGTGTGTGCATTATGGAAAATATAAAAGGTTTTTTTTAATCACTAATTTTTCTGCTTGATTTTTTCCTAATATGAAAAGTCTTCTACCAAATTATATGAAACTTATAGAATTTATGAAAACAGGCCAACAAAGCATTATATTACAATAAGAATACTTCGAGTATACAAGGAAATAAAAGTACTTGAAGTAATATGTGAAAGATTGATACTTTTCTTCCAATTTTTCAAAGTTTGACACATAGGGCAGCACATACAAAAATTCCAATTCAATACCTTTAAAATTCAGAGATACATCGTTTTTGCATAGAGCTGAAATTCAGTTGCTCTCTAACAGAAGCTAAATTGTGTTATTCACACATTTATATGCTTAAATATATTTTATACACATATATATGCTTAAATTATTCACATATTTATATGCTTAAAATTAAATTTTCGGATAGTTATATTGCATTGCATAAATATTAGAAACAGATTAAATACACAAACACATATATTTATTAATAAATGACAGTATTTAGACCGTATTAAATAAAGCATTCTAAATAATAATAGGTGTAAACTAGCAAACTCTGTCACTGATATACAATTTAAATGCAATATTCCAATTCATCTCACAAGTGTTCTTTAGGATTAAGATATGTGTACTGAGAGAGCCCATCCAATTCATGAACAATTATGTGAGGAAACACTCTGCACAACCTTATGTGAGGAAACACTCTGCACAACCCGTGGTTCGCGGACAGAATGGACTTTTCCAAACTATAGCCACAATGTAAGCAGCATGGAAATGCCTATAAAATATTTAGCTTATTTATAACCTTTGCACAATTCAATTTAACACTTCGACGATCTAAGTTGAAAAAAAAAATTGTGAAGGGGGAAAGAAAAGACTCTTCTAGAATTAAGCTTCTCTTAAAGAGAAATAGCTTGTTGCAAAGCTGATATTTTTCTTCTACTTCACATTATTGAGCTGTAATTTTAATATCAGCTGCTTTAAATAGATGGTTTCGAAATAAAATATATATATTTACACACAGTTAATACAAATACTAAAATTTTCTTGAATGTTCTAAGCATTTACTTTAATTTTAATATAATGCTTTCTTGTTATTGTCATATAATCTTTAAGTGTGATATAATTTGCTTGACAACTATGCATGTTATAAGCAATAATGATAAACAGAAACATGGTAAAAAAATTTAGATTTTATATATCTTTATGTCGTCCCGAATATGTGTTATATCTAGAAAAATCCATGAAAGTATAAAGGACTCCAAACAAAAACACTGATGAATGTTACAAATCATTATGAACTTTCTGAGAGACAGAAGGAGCCCAAATTATCGCCTGGTTCATTAATTTCTGACCATTCCCCTAAATGCTTCTGCAATTCAATCTGCACTGTAAAATGGGAGTTCAAGTCTATTCTTTGCATGGGCGACGATCAAGAGAAGCTCGCCCAGCCTTTCTGAGGAAATTATAAGGGGGGGGGGAGGCACGAGTCTAAAAATAGAACATTTTTTGATCATGCATCAAATATTTAACCAATGATGTTGTAGGATTAAAATTTTAAAACCTCAATATAACTGGGATTATAAATAAATGTATGTATATGCAAATAATATGTTCCTAATTGGCATAATAAAAAATGTTTTTACATCCTTTTTATCACACTTTAAATCTAGGATATTCTACCACTGAATAGAGACAAACAACTTTAAGCACTGAATATAGGGTCAAAAACATACAGTGGTCTCTGCAATTAAAAGGGAGTTTAATAAATTAAAGGGATACAACAAATACAACACATTTAATGAAACACGTATCACAGTTGCACGAATGACAACAAAAATTGTATGCGGCATGAAAAAACAACTGCATCTAAAGCAGCAAACCTTAGGAATAATTTAAAGCAAGTGTTCTAAAGATTTGCAGTTTGAAGTAATACACGATTCACATGTTATTCATGGAACTGCATTGCTGTTCTGCTGAGGATTATTATTTCATTAAATCTTAGGTATTATTGATATTATCATTGATGTAAAAGCATCAAAACATGAGTTACAGATACATAATTCACTTTGGGAGATATAACAATACAAGGTTAAGCTTATTATTTTATCTTTGCATAGCTCGGATGCCTTTTCTGATGCAACGACGAAATTTCACACATCATTTAATCAGTAAATGGGGAATATTTAACTCACTGAAGGTTTTGTACAACAATTAATGCACTGAGAATATCTTACTGACTAGAAAGGTTTTAATTGTTAACTGTAAAAAAATACGAATTTTGCATTTTTAAAATATATTTATAAACGAGTTTTAATTGAATTTCAACTAAATAAATTCTGCTGTTTTTTATAAACAATTTTGTAATTTAATATATACTTCTAGGATCAATAATAATAAAAAAAAAAATCAAAGCTGACATTGAGGTATTTTAAATACTTTTACATACGTTTGTTTGTAAATAAGAAAACAGATATATTTTGTTGTAAATGAATTTAAATTCCTTTTCAACTAAATATATCAGCTTTTCATAGCGATTTAACCATCTAAAAAAATTGATGAACTAGTTATCAATTATTGAATATTTAAGTTCTACAGCAGAAATCATGAAAAATATACTTACCACCTTCCCTAAACACTATATGTTGCAAATGAACAATTCCTAACACTTTAAAAAGATCATCATCAGTAAGATTATGTTCTTTCATATCTTCAACAGTATGAGGATAAATTACTTGATCCCGAAGAGTCCCAACAGACATATAAGGTCTAAAAAGGAAAGGAACTATAAGTAGTTGCAAGTTGAATATCGCTTTTTAGCAACACACTTCATTCCTACAGTTAAACATACAGAATATTTTATAGATCAACTTATTTAACTTTCCAAACAGTGGAAACAATCACTAAACGATGCTTGATAATTATATGTAGACATTAAAAACAATACATAAAATAAGCAATAGTTGATAATAAATTGAAAAAGTTAATATCATTTACAATAACTTCTCAAAAGGGCTATAAATAATACATTATACTTAAATGCTTCATAAACTACTGCTTCGAAACAAAAATGCAAATCTTGTATGTCAAATATGTAAGCGTACATGTGTGGGTGTGGGCGCAGCTAGTCGAGGAAACGCTTTATAAGCGCGCCTACCAAAATAGGCATTTTGTTCACTGGCAGACCTCATCGAATTTCTCGATTTTTTTTTTATGATATCGGTTAGATTAAAATTTAAATATCAAAGATGAATAATCATCAATGTTTAGATGATTGAATAAGGTGGCGAATTGTGGGTAGGCTAGAAGCAGACCAGTCTCAAATCCATATTTATAGTTAATTCAATTTAACGCCCAACATCGTGTATATGACGCTTATGGAAACAATTTCAGGATACCGATACATCGAGAGAAAGCCTGAGCAAGGTCGTCCAAAGGCCATGACGACCAGAGAAGATCGCCGTTTGTCCAATACAGCGAAGCGTAGGGATGCTCTCACGTGAGTTGTATGAGGCCATAGGATTGGATTGGATTTTAGATTTTTATGGCGCAAGAGCCAAAGCTGCGCCAAAACAAGTGGTAATGCGGCCATAGGAACCCAAGTTTCAAGGGCGACTGTTTCCAGAAGACTTCATGAAAGAGGTCTCTTTACATCTCGCTCAGTTCTACGAACAGGGAAGTCCATTTAAAATGGTGTGGAGATCAGAGATTGGAGCATGGATCAATGGGCGACCGTTCTCTTCACCAATGAGTCCCAGATTCTCGCCGTACTTTATATTGAGAGAATCAGTGACCCACTAACTACTAACATTATCCGAGGAAACAACCATTATGACAGCTGAGGTATGATCTGTGCAGGCATCATGTTGGATGGGCGCACAGACCTCCATGTTTTTGAAGGAGACCCGGTGACTGGTATGAGGTATTAGGGATAAAGTCTAGATGCTCTATGTTCGCCTTTTCAGGGATGCAGTTGACCTTAATTTCATTTTAACGGATGACAACACGAAGCCACATAGAGCTCATCTGGTCGACAAATTTCTGAAAAGTGAGGATATTCGCCAGATGGATTGACTAGACAGATCTCTAGACCTCAATCCTATAGAGCAAGCATGAGTTGCTCTGGAAAGTGTAATAATTCGAAATCGCAGCCCTCCCCCCCCCCCCTTCTACCAACCATCCAGGGCCTGAAAATACCGTTGCTGAACGAGTGAGACCAATTTCCACAGGAAAAAGATGAAATTTCTACCACAAGAAGATTGAATTCATGCACCTTATTTCTGCCTTTCAGTTTTGATGAAAAGATGCAAAATTTCTATATTGAAATCAAACTTCTAAAATACAATAGTAAAAAGTTAAATTGCTTACAAAAAAATTGCACTTTTTAAAATCTGAAATCACATAAAATATTGTTATTTTGAAAAAATAATTCGAAGTTATTTAAAACTACTTTGTATTTAGAAATATCATATTATTTATAATTGCTTTCTTTTATATAAATCATAAATTTTCGGACCAAGAAAAACGAGTAAATTTTCTCTAGCATTATTATTAAGTAAATGTAAGCAAATAGAGGCGAGGGCCGTAACAAAAGCAAATTTTAAGTCTAGGTTGACCTTAATAATAGCGCTTATGGGATACTTCTACAAAGCATTGCATTAAAAAATAATTTACACTACATTTTAGGATACTTGAATGCATCTTAACCATAGAATATAGAAATTAACCATAGAAAATAGAATTTTATGGGATTTTAAGCTGGGTTATATCACAACCTATTACATTGAAATGTTTTTCTTTTTTAAAAATACATAGATAATATATAAGAATGAGTATTAGAGAGTAACACGGTTACATTACAGAAAAGCGGAACCATTATTAATTTCCAAGGCACAACTATAACAGCATACTTTTAAAAGAAATTCTAATTGCATTTTAAAAATAACACGGTATTACCTATAAAGTTTATGAGGTGCGAAATAAAATAACATGTGCCGACAGATTTTTTTTTTTTTGTACCTTACCTTTGAGGAATATAGAACATCTGATTTTCTGGAGGTCTTTCTAAAACACCAACATATACTGGCCATAATCCTCTTACTATTCGAAACAATGAACTTTTGCCACACCCATTTGGACCAGTTATAAGCAGATGCATATCAGTAGTCATCTAAAACAGAAAAAAATGTGGCAAATTTACAATCCATAAATAATGATATCAATTTCGAATGTAGCATTCATTTTTCTCATCTGGTAAAAATGACTCCTAACTAAAGTCACATTAAAATATATATCTAAGAAGATCAACTTGACAAAAATTTTATCTAATTAATTAATATGCCATATATTATAAACTAAAACCTTTTTGCATTTAAAAATGAATTTAATTGAAAATGAGGATTAAGATTAAAAAAATATTATTAAATATTTGCATGAATTCCATAACACAATCTGTTTACATAAAATAGGTAGAATTTTTACCTAACATGCCATATTTTCAACTAAACTGCTGAAAAACTACATTATGCCAAAAACATGACTACGACATCAGAAATTATCGTATTTTAAGAACAAGAATTATAGCTAAAACTTCATGATTAATAGAATCGAATGGAAAGATATAAAGAATTATGCTAGCGGTTTTTCAAACATAATGCACAATTATATGTTTATCCTTTATCTGTTATCTACAAAAAATAGAAACGAAAGTGTGTATATGTGTTGGAGTTGTGCAGACCAGATTGTTGGAATCACAGCCACCAAATTTGGAACATCTATATCATGGAGTGCGGAAATGTGCACCTAGGTGATTTTTTTATAAATTTTAATTAGAATTTTAACTATTTAAAAATTAAATTCTCGATATAACTTCCGAAAATATTGTTGTTTTATATCGTTTCAAAATATCTTTTTAATGACATGAATTTAACGGTCAAGCGAATATTTCCCGATTTTCGGCAATTTTTTTTTGGACAAATGTCCAATAATATAATACATTGTTGCCCTGAAATTCAATCTGTTTTCATTGTTTCATCAAATATTCATACGTGAACATTTCTTCCATTATTGAAGATAAAGAAGTAGGATTTTGTTTAATATATCTGTAGTTTACAAGATGTATAAAAAAAGTGAATTTATAATACCATGAAATGTAGAAGATGGATGAACCGTATATTTACATTTTTAATAGCGTTATGATGTTATGGGATCGACTCCGTTTGAAAAGTTCATATGTACAATAAACAGAACTTAATTAAGACAATTAAAATAACACAACTTTAATACAAAACAAATTAGAATTAAACAAGTTATCTGAAATCAAATATAATCAATATTCCTGGCAAACCAGCTGGTCGCTTCAGGCAACTAATGAATAATAAAAAATTATGTGTAAAACTTGTTCAACTGATAATTTAGATTTATCTTCATAATGAATACAAATTACTGAAACTTTTCTATACCCCTTAAATATTTAAAACAATATTTAACATATTTAAAAGGTACAATATTCCAAAAAACATTGACTTACAGTAAAAGATAAACTTGGAACAACTATGTCACAGTTAGGAGTAATAATAGGAACACCTTCCAATTTGATTATGCCATTTTTCTCTATAACTTGGCCTGTAAAAAAAATTAAAATTTTTCATATGTAAATAAAATTTTAAAAATAATTAAAATTCATTAAAATACTAAAGTACTACCAATCCAACTACACATAATTAATTTCAGATTATAAATGCACTTGTGAAGGTTATTTGATTGGTCAAGTTTAATGGAACAAGGACTAGATTTGGATATAAATGCCAAAGTGTAAAGATAAATGGGAGAAATCATCATGCCCTTATAAAATAAGAGCAACAAAATCAGCATAGATTGAATTATTAAGATTTAAACACTTTCTCATATTTGCGAGCAAATTGTTAGTAAATTCATTTAATACTGAATTCATAATAATTGAACATTGTAAAATTTAACATACTGTTAGTCTAGCTGCCAATTAACTCTACCTTTTACAATTATCCTTTATAACAAAATCCAAATTTTCATTATTTCACAAATTATTTATTTAATATATTTTAAATCACACACTGAAAATTATTTACTTTATAGGTGAATAATTTTCATATTAGAATTCATTTTGATTCAATGACTTCCATCTAAATTTTCAAGAGGTTTAGGGGTAGAGGAATTTTACATACATTTTCATTCAGTGTTTATTATCTGGTTCATTTAATTGTATTTATTTTGCTCTAAATAAGTACATTTTTTGAATATGATGAAAAAAAAGTATTTTTCCTCTACACCATAAAATCAGTAATCAATTATTAAATACCTAGTCTGTTTAGTAAGAATCATACTATAAAAAAGTATTAACAGATGAGACTATTTCCTACTACACTCCACTTGTCATATTAGTTAAAAATAACTTAAAATAATTTATTTATCTGAAAGTAACAAATACAAGATATATTGTTTTAACCACAATCATATTACAGAAGGCCAATGTCTTTATGTAAAATTAACCATCACAAAAAATAAGAATAATTAAAAACAATTTTTTAAAACACTTTTTAGTATAAGAAATAAAATATCATTTTACTACTTCAATTTAATTTTTGCTCTTTAATCTGAGATTAATTTCTTTGCAAATTTACTAAAGGTAAAATCAATGGTATAGAATCAAAATTTAACTAAAGATTAATTCATAACTAAGTTTGGAAAATATTTAAACATTGGATTTTAATGGATTAAAATCAATGGTATAGAATCAAAATTTAACTAAAGATTAATTCATAACTAAGTTTTGAAAATATTTAAACATTGGATTTTAATGGATAATGCACAGATATACCAAATTTTAAAACTCTACCATATTAGAAAGTGATTAAATCAACTATAAAATTCTTTTTTAAAAAACAAGGCAATTCAAGAGAAATAAGAGTGTTTAAAAAATCACCAATGATCTCAGGCATGCCATTCTTGAATTTAAGATTCTTCAATTCTGTAGCTTTCTTAAATGACTTTGAAGAACTAGCAGTAAGAGTACGTTGGTATTTTCCATCTGACACATCTTCAAATACAGTTAGCATTTTTGAAACTCTAGCAGTATATCCAGCCAATTCAGTTATCTAAAAAAAAAAAAAAAAAAAATTATGAACCAGAAAAGATTTATTTTTTTGCATATAAAATGGTTAAAATAAAATGTTCATATTTTAATATGTTGCTTTAAATTGATCACTAATAATCCAAAAAAAAAAAAAAAAAAAAAGCTGCAATTTACTTATTTCTAAAAATTACCAAACCAATATATATTCTGTTACATTCATGGATATAACTGAATTATGGTGCCACTACATGCAAAAGTATGAAGTTTTTCCTACAATTAAGGACTAATTACTTTTTAAAGCTGATTCACACTTCTCTTCCAGAAAATAAGACAGATGTCTAAGATCTGAAAGTTTGATTCTAACATCTAAAGTTCTCAAAAAGATTTACAAATTTTGTACTATTATCTCCTTATTTCAGCATACAATGAAATCTTTGCTAGATCACAATTTGAGAGAAACAAAGTAAACCATCTAAAATGATGATATAAAACATATATCATTAAAATACTATTAAAAATAATTTAAAAATTACTCAAGCTTAGATCAAAATTAGTCATATTTCAATTATTATTTCATACAATTTTCATGTCAAATATAAAAAAAAAAAGTACAAGAAAATCTGAAGCACATTTTTCTTAAAAAGGTAGAGAGGGGTAAATGTCTATGTCTGAAACAAGTTTAAACTTACTTCTTTGTAAGATGACATAAGTCTTTCAGTAGCATCACCACCAGCAATTAAGATATTTTTTGCAGTTGTCATGTACTGTGTTCGTGTACTGACGCCATCATCACTGTAACTGTCATCTGAAAAACAAATATTGAAGATAATACAATTATAATGCACAAAATATTTTATATTATGATTTTAAGTTGTAAATAATTGTTTTGTAGTTTTAAACAATAAATAATTTAATCGCAGAAACAAACTAAGATATTGTAAACAATAAAAAGATATCTACAAATAAAAATGAGCAATTGATTACATTGCACTTCCAGATTTAAAGCAAATTCAAAACTTCATGAATGAAATGTATAAATTTCAATAAAGATTCATTAATTAAGAAAACTATTATGAAACAATTGAATGAATTAAGACACCAAATTAAAATACTATGTTTGAAGCAGCAACAGAAGTCAAATTAAGCCATGCAAAATTGCAATAACTATTGTATAATATCTATTGTATATGGTAACAATGAATTTAACAGAAATTACTCCAATATTGATACAATAAAATTTATATGCCTCTGAACAATTAATTTTTAAAACATTTAATTCAATTATTGCTCCCTCCCAAATAATGAAACAAAGATATTTCATGTTAAATAATACTCAAACTATATTGATGATGCTGGTATGAACATAATTGATGTGAATTTTAATATAAATAAGAAATTTTAGCAAACTAGGTTCGATCAAATAAAATTAATAACATAAAATTACCATTAGCCGTAAATATTTGCAAATAAATATCATAGCGGATTATTAGAAAAATAATTAAAACAAAATTCACAGAAATAAGAAATTTTCATAAAGCTTAAATACATATTTCTTATAATAACATATTAGAATAATGAATTTTAGCTCAACATTAAAATTATGCTTTTAATTGTTAAAATTAACTTCTTCCTGCTGTACAAATTGACACTTAATCTTGTTAAAATATCCTTTGAACAAAAAAGCAAATAACAATAAAACATTTACAAAAATAGCAACAAATGCTTCTGAGATTTTAGATAATATAACTACATAATGAATGTAAAATGAGTAAGATTTTTGTAAGAAAACTGGAATTTAATATAAAAAATTTACTTATTGAATTACTGTTCTATGGAGGAAAATAAATAAAAAATAACTTCTGATAATCTTTTAAAATAAAAGAAAAGTTCAAAAATTATACAATAATCATAAAAGTTTTGAGATTTTGATCAGACTATGTAGGTAAACAGGAAATGTTTTGTATTTAATCCACAATATTACAAAAGTTTTGGTTCAACCTATAATTAGATGTGCTGTCTTAAGTTTCTTAAGAACACAAAAATCATACGAAAGAAAATGAAAAGTAAAAAATATTTTATATTTTTCAAATGAACAACTATTAAAAGACAATTTATATCTTTTTTAGAAAACTTTCAACCAGAAATCAATTAAATAGGGAAAAAATATTTTACTAGCATTTAGTCTTTTAAAAGATACCGACACACATATCTACATTTAATTTTACTTTAACTCTTTTGAGATTGATTGCACATCGTTAGTGCAAAGAATTTCCAAGAAAAAAATATGAGCAGCATACTGGGTATGCCATGACGTTGGATTGCAGTCGATGTGAAATTTTGGATTAGAGATGTTTTTTTTAAAAAGTCATTGTAAATGGGTTAAACAAGAATTATTTTCTCTTTTTTTATTTAAATACTGTAGCATATAAATTAAAAAAGAGCTGATTTTTTTTTTCAGCTTCTGGAAATGATATAAACAGATATGCTGATGATATAAAATAAATATATTAAAATGAAACAAAAATTATTATTTTCCTTTCGATAAATACTCTCTTAGAAGATGTTAAGAATTTATTGAGATATTTTTTAATGATATACAATATGCATTAATTTTCAACACTAAAATTTATACTTGTTATTGAATAATACAAAAACATTGCACATTTAATTCATTAAAGATAAAAGCAGTTAAAGCATTTCATAGAATACTAAATATATATGCAAAATAATGATAATAACGGGCCTTAATTTCCCAATTTTATTTTACTAAATTTTAATTTATTAATATACTAGCCGCCTTTGGAGACCAGCCGGTTCACCAGTATTACCGCTCGCTACAATTAAATATTTTAAGTAATTGGTCTCTTAATAGATTCTCAAACAAAACATTTTTAATCTGCAAATTTTGATAGTCATACCAAACTTATACTGTTGTTTAGATCGTTTCGTTCAATTTACTATATATATTTTACTAATTTGTTGTCATTTCCGGTAAAACTTCAACTTTAATTTAAAGTGGAAATGATGAAATTGCAATTAATATAAAGATATTTTTCAATAAAACCAAGCGTTTTATTTTATTTATCATCTTTATTGTTATTAATTAATTATTATTATTATTGAATATGAGTATTGCAAACAGAATCACTTGGTATTTCTGTCTTATGTGAACTACAAAATATTTTTCAAAATTTATGTAATATCTCGAAGAATAATTCAACAAAAATTTCTCAGATTCAGCATAAAATTCAGTTTTTAGTTTTGCTTTCAAAAGGATTGAAATGAAATCAATAATAATATTTTGTTTCGGCCTAAGATATATTTCAAAAATTATGAAGTCTAAATTTAATGCAGTAAGGTATCATATTCTGAGAAATATTCTGGACACACCAAATTTTAAATAAATGAATGAATGTTTCTATTTTCCACAATCAACTAAGACTCATTTATGAAGTTTTGAATGTTAAAAATTTAGAAAAACTCAACACTTTCATAATCTTAGGCCAATTAATCTTGAGAAACCTGTGCGCTGATTGGCGTATTTTCTTTGAAACGATCGATGGAAAATCTAAAATTATCCATTTTTTTTTATTGAATAGTGATATTCAAATTTTCATAAATCAGTCAGTTTAAGTGATTGATTTAATTGATTGGAAATTAACTCTTTTTATTTAAAATATTAGTGTTTCAAGAACATTTTGTTAATCATGATTTCCACAGCAGAAGCTTTATGTAAAATTAAAAATTCGTTATTTATTAGAGCATTTATTGAATCAAGTTACATAAAATATAATCATTTTCCATTTAGACCATTTTAGCAGATCTATATCTTACTGAAGGTTTACAAATTAGCTGTGTGGCCCTGATTTGAATGGATATCCTGTTCATATTAAACAAAACTTGCCTTAAAATAAAACTGATTTATTGAATTATTAATATAGAGAGTGTAAAAGATCATAAAATAATTTTTCTTGAATTTATTTTTTAGAAAAAATAATATTTCATATTTGTTTCATTTCCTACAGACACGAGCCGAAAATTATATTTTTGTAGATTTCATTTCCAAAAAGATTTAATTTATTTTTAATTGGAGCTTTAATCAATGTGATGGCAAAACTTAGAAAAAAGCTAATTTTTTCCCATGAATGCAAAACGTGCTCGTGCAGCTTAATTTTTATTTTTATTTTGTACGAAATAAATTGTTGAATAATATATTTAAAATATCTATTTAAAAATTCATTAAAAATAGAAATTTAATTTATCATTTAAAAGATAAATTCTTGATTTTTAACTTCATGTAAAAATATTTTTTGTGCGGTAGTATTTTCGGAAGTTATAGCAGAAACATGCCAAAATTTTGATTAATTTTTAAATAAATAAAATTCTAAAAAATAACCCCCAGGTGCACATTCCCGGCCTCTAAGGTATATACTTGCCAAATTTGGTAGCTGTAAGGTTGAATGGTCTGGCCGGTAGAGTGCCAACACACACACACTGAGCTTTATTATAAGTATAGATTTATGAAAGTCCAAAATTTCATTTTACACAATTCTAATCGAAATGAGTAGCATAATTTCTAGTTAGATCAGAATTAATGTTGATAAGAATTAAAATCATGATATGGTCTATTGCCATGCTTCTGGCAATAAAACATGTCATAACTTCATCTTATATGGCCATAAAAGTCAAAAAATAGTTAGCAAAAGATAAAAATTAAAAAAAAAAAAATTCAACTTTGGTGACTCTACCACTTAATATCCATTAAAGATGGGGGAAAAAAAACTTACTTGCATCTGTTTTTGTATATCCTGTCATTATGGGTAAGGATATAATTATCATACCAGCTGCACTCCAGCAATACTTCATAAGGAATTGCTCCAACATAACATACCACAGTTTTTTGTTATAAATTTTATTCATCTGCCATGCCAAAGCCTTGTAGCTTCTCTGCAATAATGACAATTCAACCTGCAAGAGTATCAGTTCATTGAAATAAGTAAGTATTTCAAGTAGAAAATTATTCAAATAACGTACACAATAACTTGAGTATTTGTTATTTTAAACAGAGAGGGAAAAAAAAAAAAAATTCTAAAGCAAGAATCTGAAAGAATATTCTTCCAGTAGATATCATTCTACTAACTTAAAAATACAAAAACTTTTAAAATTAACAGAACATATATATGCTTTTCTCTAAAACAATAGCAGAAATAAAATTATACTTTAAAATTTATGCACCATAAACATTATTAAAGCCGTTATTTTTTTCTAAGAAATACAACCAAGAGAAAAGAAATGCTGATTTTAATAACCATTTACCATAACACACTAAATTTTTAATTTCATTTTAAACCACATCAGAAAAAATAAATTCTTAAAAAAAAGTCAATGTTTTCTAAATACACACATACAAACTATGTGATGGGGGGAAAAATACATATTAAGAACTTTAACAAGTAAGGAATTCCTTCAAACATATACTAACTTAACAAGATATTGCTATATTTCAATAAAATTGGTAAATTTATATCCTACATATATGGATAAAGTAAAGAGTTTCAAATTTCAGAAAGCTGACAAACTATGAAGTATAACTAAATAAGATATGTAAATAACAAATTTAACTTATACTAATTCAAATGAAAGGCAAATTTTCTCATGAAGAAATTTTAACTTCATAAAGCATTCCTATAATTCAGATGATATACTAAAAAATTAATACGATTAATTGAATTTCAGTGAAATGAAAACAATGCTGAAGAACAGGGATATTTTATTTTAAATCTCTGCAATTGCCAATATAAAAAGTTCTTTTTTTTTCTTACAAAAATTTGATGTCAATTTTGACCTTGTTCAAATATATAGAAATTCACCAAATGCATTTATTTTTTTATTAACAGGAATCAGTTAATCTTTGACACATTTAGGGACGCTTTGAGTTGGTGCCTTTCTTTTTTCTAAATCAATTTTTAAAGATTTTCATTGCACTTCAACATGGATATGCATGAAATAAACATAATAAAACTAATGAAAATTTAATCACAACATAAGACTTAAGAGATGAAGAAAATTAATTTGCATTTATCAAGTATTATAAGATATTTTCAAGTTGCACAATTTAGACATTTCTGTAAAAATCTCTAGTTACTACAAAATTTATACTGACAATAAGTTTCTTCTGCTTATAATTTATATGTGGAGAAGAGGAAATAACGCTGAGATTTAATAATTAAACATAAGCAAGGATAAGTCATTGTAAATAAAGAGTTGATATTTTGCCCTTTCAGATGACATCAGCAGCAAAGAATCAATTCAATCTATCGATTTATTAAAAAAAAAAAAAACTTTATTAATTCATCATATCTTGCAAAGTAGGTACCATCACACCAACATACAACCTCTTAATTTGACAAAATCCTATAAATCTTTCTTTCAATTTTAGCTATTATGTTATTTTTCAATTTATTTCATATCTTAAAAACAAGTTCCATTATATTATAATGCAAAGCTTAAAGATTTCAGGAGGGGAAAAAAATTAAGGAAACTCTTAGCATTTAATAAATTAAATGTTTCCAAAATGAGCTGATGTTTTAAAAAAATTGACTAATAAAAAATGCAAAAGATCCAATATTTTTCAATTTATATTTTTGTTCAGAGAAATAGACTGATATAATTAATATTATGCTTTTTAATATTTAAAACAAACTGTATAAAATATATAAAAAAACACACACGTTAAGTTAAAGACATTAACATCAAAAAATGTATATAAGTGAAGTATATACATTTTTTACATACCGTATGACCTCCATAGAAAGCAATTTCTTCAGCATTTGTGATAAGTCGAGAATGCACAAATCTTAGATATCCTTTGTGTTTGGCTTCTTCAGAAACCAATTTTCCAAATTTTGGAGTGACTTTACGTAGAATATGAGCAGTGATAGAAACAACAGCAGCTGCAAACAACTGTCCAGACATTCCATAAGAACCCATGCTGCTTGCCATTTTAAATAGAGTAAAATTTATAATGATCAAATCAAGGAGAGGTTTTGTTATGTGTGAATATAAATGTGCTATTGACTGAGCAAAAGATGTAATGTCTTCTGTTAAACAGTGATCAGCATTTTCTAGTCGGCCATCCAAATTGCTCACTCGGTAATAAGTTTGATTCTTGAAGTACAAAGAATATGCATACCGTACTAACCTTGTACGAAATGCAAGGGCTAGCTGACTTTCTAGAAACCTGATTAAACTATTAAGAAATGTAGCTGGAAGTGCAATTAACAACCATTTTGTCAATTGCACTGTAAACATACGGATATCTTTACGGACAATAAATTTAACTACACAACCTTCTAATTTTGCAACATATATAGACAAAAATGTCCGCATAATTAATGAGAAGGTATGCAAAAGCAGTAAACCAGCTTCTATGTTCCAAACACCAGGTATCATCACTTTAATTAATTTTGCCAATTGCTGAAGAAACTCTTTGTTAAAAGCTGGAAAATTTTTTAGATCATATATACTGCTTTCTTCTTTTTTGCCATCTCCTGCTTCTTTACATGTTTCAACTTCACCAATTAACTCATTATCAGATATCACAGGACTGCATGCATTTTTCTGAGGACTTGTAGATGAAATCTGTTGCTGTGCTTCAGTAGCTCGATTTTTAAGACTTTTTATAGTTTTTGCGAGCATAGGAAATCCAACACGAGTAGCATATAGAAGGCAAACACCACTCACCATACATAAGCTGACTTTCTCTGGTGGTATCGAAGTTTTATCAGAAATTTTCTGAACAAATTTGGAGAACGTATTGGTCATGATGAGGCCCAATATGTCAAAGAGCACACAAAAATTTTAAACAAGTTAAAAAAAGAAATTGATTTTTAAAAGTATTTCCTCATTATAGGAATTTTCACAAATACAGAATGCTACAATATTAAGCACAGATGCACAATTATATCTCACACAGAAAAATAAAGCCAGCGAGAAACGAAGAACGATCAGTCAGTACGTGTTTCCCTTCTACCTATCCATTATTGCATAAACTTGGAAAAGTACCTCACACAACCATTCAACATCAACTGTTAAATCACTGTCAAAAGTTCGCATCAGACTTACGTCATTTGGATAGTTGTAGCAGACATCAACAGATGACTCTGTTGTCATTTCGGAAATTAAAGATATCATTTGTAAAACAAAAAAAAATTTTTTTTTAAATACATTTCAGCATTTTTATTTTTGATATGTTAAATAATGTTAGTGTTTTATTTCAAATTCAAGATACCAAACAACTTTTTAAAAATTATCCTCCCCAATGGTAATAAATGTCGTGCTAGAGCAACGTTTTCAATGTTATATCCCACCTCACGTTACAATATTTTCACTTTGAAGATGGTGATTTGGTTTAGTTATATTAACGTCCCGTTTTAAAGCAACACTAGTTTGAAGACAGTGATAAGAATAGCATTTATTATTATTTTTTTTTATTCTCGATGTATAAACTCCTTGTGCGTCAACAAGTATATCGCAAGGCTTACAGATGTAAGTCAGTACGCAATTGACAGTAGAATAAATTTCAAATATAAAGACGCAAGCACAAATGCAAAAAAAAAAAAAAAAGAAGAAGAAGAAGAAGAAATATGAGAAAACAAGTAGATACACAAACAAAAGCAAAAAAGATACAAAATTGCTCACATAATAACAGAAACATACAATAAATGATATAAAACAATTGAAGAAGCATGATCAAATAAAATATTCAAAATACAAATACAAAAGTATATATACAAATATATGTAGGCAAACACACTGAAGTAAAGTTTAAATCATACGGGGAAAATACTATTAATATATGTACAAAAGGAAATGAACGATGATTTACTCTGTACAAAGGCAAATAAATGAGGAGGCCAAGCTATATGGTTCTTTAGAAGGCAGTTCCTGAGTTTACGTCTTTCCGGAATAAACTTGGTGCATTCAAATATCAAATGCTTGGCATCCTGAACTGCACCACTGTAGCACGAACACCTATTAGTCGTCGACAAATTGAATCGTTTTAAATATGCTTTAAAGTTTCGATGCCCAGTCAGAAACTGGATAAGCTTAAAATTTGATTCAAAGTAGTTAGCCTTTAGGCGTCTCTGTATGAATGGAATAAATTCCTTAGTGAGCTGCGCATTAGCCGATGCTTGATATAAAGTATTCCATTCAGATATAACTTAATCTTTAAAGACATTCTTTAAATAAGATTTCGGAATGCTTATAGGAATGGAATTAATTAGTTTTGTCTCATCTTTGGCAAGCCAGTCGGCGCGTTCATTGCCAAAGATTCCTGTATGACCTCTAACAAAAGAAAAGGAAACTTGCACACCTCTGCCTTCAAGAAAACTCAGGTTGGATTGTGTTTTAACAATTATTTGGTTTAGGGAATCGATGTTATTTAAGGCATGAAAAGATGAAAGGGAGTGGCTGCAAACTAAAAACTTTGATGAAAGGTTTTCATTGTCACAAATCCAAGAAACTACTTGGGCTATTCAAAGCAATTCAGCCTGAAAAACACTGCCTTCATCTCTTATTCTGAATTGATAAGAATTGCATTGTACTTTTTTTTCTCATCTTTATGATATCAAATACTAAACAGTATTAGGCTTATTAAATATTTGAAGTTTATAAAAAATTCTAAAACTGAATCATAGCAAAAGAATTATGTGTGCCGTTTTTTAAAATGACATATTAAATTAATTTCCCTTCAAAAAGCAATATATCCTTTTTCGCTCCCTCAGTACCACTACAATGCTGTAAAATATTTTAAGGCAACATTGAATATAACTGCGAATATTATTTGAAATGATAACAATATTTAACAGTGTTATAGAAGGATAATATTTTTTAAAGATATTATTAAAGCAGGGTATTAGTTTTAGCTTATTGCTTCATTTTATTTAAAATTTTATTTCAAAAAACTTATCGGGGCCCTTCTTTATATTGAAGACGATTATTGTACTAATTTTGTAAAAAATTATCTTAAATAACCAACAATGTTAGTATTATTGGGTAAACTATGTTGCAAATTCTATCTTAAACAACCTTGATCAAATTTGTGAAGTGTTTTTAATTTTGTATTAAACAATAGGATTTACTATTTTATTATTAATATTTGTACATGATTCACCTGACGTAACTCGGCAAATGGAATATGCCTGTAGATATTCTGATTTTGATTTTTTTGTCTAGGTTTAAAAGCACCCGGTTTTTTGATTAAATTGTCCTAGATAGCTTTTTATTTAAAGTAAAATAAATTAATGTTAACTTGAAAGAAAGCTGACGACGTATAGATACAGATAAAAATTTTTTTAAAAAGATTCATCATTTTAACTTTTACTGCATAAAGAATACCAAAATTATTCTTCATAAGCAAACTTTTACGAGTTTTGATGAACATCCTTTGTTTCAGAAATTTATTTCGCTTTTTTTCTTAGTTTTTGAATTTTAATATTCATAAATCATATCAAAGCCAAAAATCGGTAATTGTTTTCGGAAAAATAATAAATTTCTTAATATCCCATTTTTTTGAAAAGCAATTATTTTTGAATCTAGCTTCATAATTTGTTCCAATAGTAAATCGTAATTTCAAGCAGAAAGCACTCTCTCTTATCTTCACGTTACATTCTTAATTCAAAATTGCGAAAAAAAAAGACATTTAATTAAAAGGATTTGTCAAAATCACACGTGGAAGTACACGATACTTCTTAAGGAGCTAAATATATCTTTATCATAACTTATAATTGCGCTGAAGGTTTTGTTTGCCTAGTGAATAAGATATTTTTTGTTAATCAGAAAAGTTCTATATTCGATTCTCCGGGTAAGTGGTAACAGAAATGAAGCAAAATGGGGTAATAATGAGATATGTTGCTGTTGATGACGTTAATTATATTTTTCTTTATTCAAATAGGTATTTCAGTTTAAGTTTGGGAATACGTGTACTTTTAGGAAACTTATAATATCGAAACATCATTATTAGGTAATTATTAGGTTTCAATATATAATATAACAAATATCGAAATTATAACATAGTTCCATTTCAGTATTGTATAATACTGTTTTTCCAAATTTTTCAACATTTTCTAAAGTGTCTAACTTGGATTGGTCGTTATTTCTTAAGCCGGTCTCATTTCAAAGATGTGAGCTTTATTTCATATTTACCTGAAATAAATTCGATCACTTAGCCTTTCATATTAATGGACTGTGAAAGTTTTAAATATACCTAGATATAAATAAATAAAAATGCAAAACTGTTAAAAATATGAAAATCAGTGATATAGATCAATCACTTCACCGTAGCTTCAGAAATTTATTAATGAAAATGTGGAAGAAAAACTTTAATTAATTTTAATATGAGCACAACTGAGTCCTACTAGCCATCAGAGAATGACCAATATTACAGAGAATAATGTGGAATGTTGCATGGACAGGAGGGCATGCATACAACATTTGTCACAAATGATAAGACTCTTGGCAGAAAATATTTGTGAAAGGAAAAGCACAGAACGGTAGCCATAACAAGGAAGAATCTTGAAATTGACGAATTAGGCATCTGAGAAAATGACTTGAGGTGTTTATACCTGAATATTAAATTATGCTATTTGATATATCATTTTGATTTATATCTCAAATTATGCTACAGGATTTAAGAAAAATATTTCCGAACGACGAATTAAATTATTTAGAACAAAATTGGAATTTCAGCCTGCTGTTCTAGCCAAAAATCATATTATCCGATAATTAAACACCCAGGAAGTCAAATTTTCAGCATTCATTAACACAAGACATTCATTAGCACAAACATTCATTAACACAAGATGCTTTAAATTTTTCGGTCTTCATGATATTATTCAGCATTTAGAATATTTGAGAACAATATGGAAATATTGCATCATACTTTATGTTATTAAATAATATTTCTAGCATAATAAGGATTTTGAAAATTAATCTCTGATAAATATATACATATATTCTGTATGCTCAGGCATATATAATTAGAAAATATAGAACATTGTAATATAACAAACTACATGTATGACAAAAAGTTGAAAATTGAATAAAAATTAAATTCGTATTTCACCCTCCGGAGCACACAATCAAAACGACTGCGAGACGAGTAATGACATGACAGATCCAGGAAAAGATTCTCAAAGAAAAAGACCAAGAACAATAAAAGACAATTTAGTAAATAAGATAAGCGAATTTTAAAGTATAACATACTTTACTTTCAATATATCACTTAGTACACAAACAGAAATTTAAGGATAGAGGATAAAAAAAATAATTACGAAATGCGCAATGACCAGCAAGGTTCAAGTAAAGATTTCTAAAGAAAAAAAAAAGAATTTAGGACCGGAGAGAAATAATAAGCAATGTAGTAGTAATGAAATCACATTTTAACATGCTTTTAATTTTACTTTCTATATACTGTCACATCATAACAGTGTTAACACCTGCAGTATTTATCTCTGAAAGCATATCGGGTATTTTAGTCTGCCAATGATAGGTACACCCATCTCGCATGCAAGTGAGCATACGTATCATAGCTGAAGCCTTCAAAGACGGATGAGGGTAGCAAGAGATTCATTAGAACCACAGTTCAAAGTCAACGCTTGAACATTGAACAAAACGATCGTATTTAGACCTCATCAGATTGTGCACATATATGTTGAGCACCCGATGGTAATTTATGCCGCTGTTGAAGTTTCAATTCAGAAACTTGTATAGATATATGTTCACTCTTCTCTTTTTCGATTTTTTTTCTTTTGTTTCGATCTCCATTCTCATTTGTTTGTTCTGACAAATTCTAATCTGATGTTAGCAACTCTTTAAGTAGAAATAGCAAAATACTTACATTTTAAAACAATATTTGGTATACTGAGTACTACTGCATAGAGTATCTTATAAGACAATTTCAAGTCTCTGATGAAAAATTAAAAAAAGCTACAGCATGTCTGGTACAACGGACATTAAGTCACAACAGTTGTAAAAGGCGAAATAATATGAGAGTATAAAAAGTTGCCATTGTGACAAATATTTTGAATTTAACAAAATTTTGTCTTTTAGCATGTTGACTTTAAGTTTAGTTTACTATATCAGTAGATGGAATAATGAATTTTCTTGATATTATCGTCTTAAAAATAAAATAATTTAGAAGATTTAAAATTGAAAGCTCTTAAAATAAAAGCTTATTTGCATTCTAAATTATTATGCAGTATATAAGACTGACAAACATAAATTTTGATAATTTCTATTGCTTTCATTAATATTGTTCATTTTTTACTTTATTATTTAAGAAAATACTACACAATAAAAAGAAAAACTTAGATTGAATATTTTTTTCCCCTAATTTGTAAAAGTAAAATGTACAATTTATAACTTTCAAAATTTTTTTTCTCAATTTAGTGTATATTGTAAATAGTTGTTTAGTAAATTTAGAAAATTAGATAAAAACAATCATACAATTTGAAAAAAAAATTAATTATCAGCAAAAGAAATCAATCACTGAGAGTATGTAAAGTATACTGTACAATGTTTTTTATGAAAATTTTTGAAATAATTTCTGAGTCTTTCCAGATGCAAGCACACTTTGCATTTCAGATATATGACGTAAGTTTTACCTTTTTACTCAAATCAGAAATATAAGGTTTTCAAAAACTTGATAAATCGAAACTTCACTAAACGAATTAAAAAAATCTAAGATATAAGGATGTCCGAAAAAAGAATGATAACATCAATCTCATAATGTCATTTTATGTGCCCAAAATTTATTATTTTAAGTTAAAAAAAATGGCTTCAGTAGAATAAAAAATAAATTCAGCATGCAGCTTAGCAGTATTACAGTTGCTCGAAACATCATGCACTCAGTCGGAATGTCCAGTATATCAGACATGTATTTTGATTTAAATAGTTATATTAAAAAAAAGAAAGGGAGATGAAACAGCACACAAAATTTAATATAGAATATTCACAAACAGTAATAAATTATCATACAAATGTTTAATATGGCAAATAAAAGATTAAATACTAATAATAATTTTAAAAATGAAATTCATTTTTACGGAAAGAATTCAAATTTCAAAAAAAAAAAAAAAAAAAAGTAAATAAATAAATTGCCAGTCCAGTAACGGAAATTCTCACAAAAAGTAATAATAAGATAGTAGGGAATCAATTAAAGAATAACATGCATTTTCATCATTTTCATCAATTGATAAAGGAATACTAGCTGTTTAAAGTTGATGTTAGGTATACTATTAATCTCATAGGTATAATATAATCTTAAAGGGTTAATATTTTTTTAGTACCTCTTTTTTTCGTCTGTTTATCTAGCTTTTGGTGGCATCAGCAATTTACAGTAAGATGTAGTTATACAAATCCTACTTTTTTGTTTGTTAGTTATATGAACATAAAAATATTTTCCCAAATAACTTATAATAAGCTGTGTTAGCAATTCGTATGTAAATCAGGAAGTCCAAAAACTCACGTTTGAAGTCGCTAGAACTATTTTCTATATGGGAATATGTTTTTTTCCTGTCTTTTACTATATACTGAATTACAAGAACTAAAGCGGAAAAGGAAAACGAAATATCTACGATTAATTATTTCTCAGACCGATAAAAATGACATTTTCTAATTTTTGAATCAGCGAGTCTACCAAAAATATATCTTCTCATTTACTAAATAAATTATAATTAAATAGGAAAAGGTAAAAATCAGAAATCCTTTTAAAAGAAATGAAAAATGAGTAATAAATTTAGAGAATAATCTGTCATAGATTTAACAAATCTATTTTTATGAAAAATGATCTAATAAAGATGAGAAAATTTAGTCTAAACTAAAAAAGTCCATCATATTAAGACATCAAGCACTTGAGGAAATTAAGCTATACATTACTCTACAAATAAGGTTTAAAATGATTATTTAGAGACACTGTAGTTTACTTGTTTTTACACCATTAGTTATAGCATTTTAGGAGCAGAATATTTATTTTTTACTTATTGTGTAATGGACGATTTTTGATGCAAATGTTTTTAAAAAACCTTTCTTTCATTTTTGCAAACGATCTAACTACTGGACAAATTTTGATGTAAATATTTTTAAAAAACCTTGCTTCAGCAAATCGTTATATCGTTTCCTTTCAGCAAACGATATAACTTCTGGACGATTTTTGATGCAAATATCTTTAAAAAAATCTTGCTTTAGCAAGCGATCAAACTGCTCGAGTTCAAAGTTAAAAAAAAAAGAATATGTATATACACAAATGGATGTCATAAATAAACAATTAAAAGAAAGTGCCTGTTTAGATTACGTGAGGAAGAATCGAGTATGAGCATAAGTAATGAGATATTCGTAGGTTTCAGTGA
Source organism: Argiope aurantia (assembly GCA_026543865.1). Taxonomy (NCBI): domain Eukaryota; kingdom Metazoa; phylum Arthropoda; class Arachnida; order Araneae; family Araneidae; genus Argiope; species Argiope aurantia. Next base: position 27,347 of record JAPMOR010064929.1, on the reverse strand, counting down.
AAAATATACATCCTCATCGAGAAATAGTGAGTTTAATAGTGCCAATGACCCCAGAGTAATGCTTTGCAATTACATCGACTAGTTTCCTCACAGAAGTCTAATTATTTTTTCATAAATCATTTCATAACAGTTGCAGAGCCATTATTCGAAAATACTGAATCGTGACATACAAATCAATTCTTTATCAATTTCTCTTAACAGCATTGGGACAATTCATAATTTTTCAGACATTCTTTCTTAGAAACAGCAAAGTATTTTTTACATATGTATTTGATCTATTCCAAATTAAGGGAAGAAAACAATGTAGGTCAATGAGAATATTATTTTTCCTGATATTAATAGAAGCCTAATATTTGCATGCTTATAATTCTGAAATAAATGAATTTAAAATGGTAAAGTTCATGTTTGTGGATAAATTTCAATGTAGTTGCGAAATTTGGTTTGGGACAAATTTAGTTTTGGTACAGAAAAATCTTGAAGCTTGTATGTATAGAGAAATTTGGTATAACTGAAAAAAATCTTGAAATTCAATATTTAGTAGAGTAGAGTAGAGAGAGAGGGTTAGAGTAGTTTTTAAGTAGAGGTCCTTATTTCCATTTAAATGGCATCTTTACTATGTAGAATAAAAGCACAATGAATGATGTCAGAATTTCTTTCTATCACTACAAAGCAACGTTTTTACTACCATTTCATTTTTACTGTTTCGTATATAAAGTATTGTTATATCCCCCCAACCCCCAACCCCCCATCGAAAGCGAGATTTTGACGAATCTTCACATTTCAAACCTCTATGAGTCCAAAAAATACATTTTTGGCATTATTTCTGTCAGCTCCAGAACACGATAATTCAAAAATACTTTGAACTAAATGAATGAAATTTGGTATATGGACTTACAATCAAATTTGTAGGTTTCAATCAAATTTTGAATGAAATCCTTTAACAGAAAGTATGTTTAGCTGTGAATACAAGTGATTTCAATAATTACGAACACAAAGAGCTAAGAAGATAAAATTTGATACACAGAATCAGCTTTTAAAAGGTATATTATATTTAAATTTTGAATTAAATCCGTCAAACGATTGACCGTATGTCGGTTTCAACATTTGCATGCATTTAAGCGCAATAATTCATAAACTCAATAACTTAAATCAATGAAATTCGGCATGTTATCCTGTGGCTACAACTGTATTTCCGTGTCAAATTTTGGTGTTAGTCGGTCACCAAAAAGACGTGCGAAATACATATTCTCACATTAGATTCAATAAAAATGCCCGATTCACTCCAACGATCTATATTTCGTAACTATCGTGTCGCCCTCGTCTTCTGACCACGGTTCAAAATTATGAGGTCCGTCCCAAAATAGTCTTAGTGTTGCTTTAAAACGGGACGTTAGTATAACTAAACTAAACAAACTAAACGTACTTGGAGCTTTGCCTATATGAATTGAGCTATACTCATCTTACTTCTCACTGTGATGGAAACCAACGGATTAAACAGAAGCAAATTAGTTGAAATAATGGCAAAAATACTATAGTTCCGTTTCTTTAGTATTAAATCTAACTCTAACGAGGATCATAAAAGATATAAAATATCATATATATATATATATATATATATATATATATATTAATATCGAGCAGGATGCTGATAATGATCTTATCACCTCTTTCAAGTCAAAATAGGCCAATCAAATTTAAAAGTTCATCAAAATAAATAGAAGCAGAGAAATGTGGTAATATTTTGGTCGAATAAACTTCAATAAATTTCATCATTCTTAAATGCTATTGAAAAGAAATTTTAAGGTATGCCCATGAAACTAAGTTCAATCTGCATTATGAGCTTGTCAGATTGATAAACGCCATGTCTTTTAACTTGCTCATATAAGCGTTGAAAAATAATCGTAATCACTTATTTCCTCAAAAAATGCTATTATGTTGATAAAAAAGAAAGCGATATTGATTGAAAAATTACAGTTTTCTCTAATTGTAACTTTTGATAAATTTTCTAATAGAACATTATAAATTAAAGAATCAAAACTTTAAACAGCTATCAAGGGTGCTGTTCAGAGTTTTGTTTCTATAAATCATCTAAATCGTTTGTAAAATTAAACGATACTTAAGCGATTCAAATGCTTTAATGTTTGGATTTCACTCTCCAGCTAATAAAAAGTTTCGTTTAAAACTGTTTAAAGTATCGTAACAATGCATGAAGAACAAAGTCTTAATGCATATATACATGAAAATACATTACGGTTATAAGAAAATGAGTGAAAGAAAATTTGCACGAGTAAATTTGCAAAACGTGTAATTCAAAGTACTTTCTCACCTTAAAAATTTCTTCATAATTTAAAAAATTCGTTTTTAATTATGTATTTTATTTGTTTTTAATGGTAAATGACTAACTTTTTATTTAAAATGCTTTTACTATAATAAAAAGTGAGACTCCAACAGAGAAACATAAGGTAAAAAAATTAACTGATTTTTTTGCTTGAAATAAGTTTGAATGTGCATGTTCTATTCCCATTTGGCCAAAAATATCTACACCAGTCTATTATAAAATGGAAATGTAATACCTTCTATTATTGAAAGTGACAGTGGACCTCTTGGAATTCTGACTAATTATTATAGGTTGCCTTCTTGAATAAGATTTAGGGGAAACTGGCCCTTGTTTGTTTATCACTTGAAGAAAAATCAAGAAAGAATCCTGCCAAATCTCTGCGAATTCTTTGCTAAAGCGCTCATCAGTCTTTGATGTGTACAAAGACTGATGAGCGCTTTACATCTCTTCTACTTTTTACAGCTCAGACAAGTTAGACTTAAATCCCTTTTCTTCGGATTCATGCTCCTTTGTCAAGCAATATCATCAGACCTTATTTCATTCACTAGGTCACTAGTGAGCTGTGGAAGAATGTCATTTAGCTTACATACTTTTCATTAATCTAAAATACTAAGTTCTTTCACATGCTGAATTGAAATTAAAGGTATTTGGTAAAATAACATCGCAACTCAGTTGTTTAATGATAGATGTTTAATGATACATGTTTTAGCAAAATTTCAATCTGTCTTCAGCATAAATGTTAGGTATTGAACTCCTTAATGTGTTATTAAGTTATATTACTATTTAAACAAATCCTAAATATATTGGGCAATGCCTAAACAAACAATTCCTAAACATATCCCTAGATCAATTGAATCTATATGCATTTGGGATGCAATTATTTCGGTCTGAATTTTCGACCAAACTTAAGAAATTATTAAATTAAATAAATATTAAATTATACCAATATATTTTATGGAAAACCGAATTTACGATATCTTGAGAATAGATCATAAAAATTTTATGTTACACCTTATAATTCAGATATCTACTTTGACATCAACTCTGAATCTAATCAAAATTCTATATTATTTTTATTTGTTCTATTTAATTAAAAACTTTTTTGGGGTATTTCTTTATAGTCCGAAGTTGATGTTAACATTGGTATTAAGCTATGAAATTTCATTAATAACATAATATTTGAAGATTAAGAAATGCATCATTTTATTAGAATTAAATAACGGTATGAAAGGTTGCATAATTTTTTATTACTTTGCTCTTGAAGTGTGCTAGTTTGTTACAATCTGAAAACATAGCTAGTCTAAAGCAATTTTGAAACTGCATCGAATAAAACGGAATAAAAGCGTAATTATTTCCTATGCATTTCGCACATCTATCCTTATTTGAACGTAAATAAATAAAAAAAAAACTTTATCATTTTAGAAATTTAAAGATGTTTTTTTTTTTTTTTTTCTTTGCGAATCTGCGAGGAAGGCAGGCTTTATTAACTTTGAGAATTTGAATTTTCTTCTTCGCGTAACAAAACACAATAGATGCCACTAGGGGGTACATCAATAGAACGCTGTTATATCAACTGTGTTTTTTTCTCCTTTTGAAGAAGTTTCCACGTTTTCAATAAATTTCAAAGAAGTCTTCTTTGTGTAATTCGCATTTTTGTACTCGTCTCTGTGCTATTCTTAAGAAAATAATAACTTCTGAATGTATTCATCCAAATTTTATTGTTTTCACGACACTGAATGCTTTCTGTTCACTCTGGAAAGCTCGGACGAAAGTCTCACCACATATAAAAAATGATGAACCACGTTTCTTTTTTTAATTTTAGTTGATGCATTAAATGATGAATTGTAAAGTAGATCTCAAGAGAGGAGAAAAGATGGAAATAGATAGCTTGTTATACTGAGATTAAGACAATAGGTTTATGATTTGGAAACTATGTTTTTAATTGGTTTTAGCTGCTATCGATTTTATTTGGATTTTAAAACAAATGGTACCGAAAATTTCGAAAAAAAAATTGTTAATTTTCTTGAATATTGTTTTGGAGCTCAAATGGCATTATAGCAAACTATAGATAATTTTGCTTATGAAATAGTATATTTCATTGTCAAATATATTGTTTTTATTTTTTTAAACAAAGATATTTTTCTGGATTTAGTTTCAGAGGTATTAATCACACATCCTGAATCTTCTAAGAACATATCATGTTTGCCGGAGGAGTAAATTTGCAGAAATTCTCCAGAAGCTGCATAAAATAGTATTTATAAAAGAATCAATATACACAATGCTGTTTCCTAGTGATTCACTGATTATTATCTGATTACATTGCATGATCAGATAAGTTTTAATCGATAGAGAAGCGACTCTGACTCTCTTCAAAGAATTCTCATTCATCTCGTTATTTAAAATCGTTTTTTAAAGACAATTGCATTTTGTACAGAAATTAGCTTGACTGATGTACAAAAGACATCCGATATATTTAATCGCACCTCCTTTCAGGAATGTGAAATGTACGTTGTACAAATGCAATAATTCCAATTTCTGTACCATATAGTTTTCTAATAATCGTAATATTTCTCTTTCTCTGCATTTTCTCTCTATTGATATTATTATGAATTTCATGGAGTAATTACAAAAATAAGAATTTAGGAGCAGCATTGTCATTCTTGGTTAACACTTCATTAATTCACGCGCAAACTTTCAAGAATATTAAGTATTACAGGAAGTGGGACTTAATACACAAGTATATTAAGTCCCAATTACTGTCAAGAAGGAAAGATAATAACTTTTTCAATCTCACGTAATTAGACTCATCACAAGGATAAAATTTTGAATTATACAGGGTGTTTCAGTGAACCGTTTCAGAACTTCTAAGAGGGGTAGGGTACATCCTGATATCTCGAAATCATAGAGCAATGTGGGATCGGAAATGCTTTCCCGAAGCGGTGTTGTACACAGAAGCACCATAAAGAAAAGAGACCGTAAATGAGAAATCGTTTTAATAATACATGAAAAGAAGCAAAAGGTATATGGATGAAAGTAAGTGTTCGAAGTTTCTTCCACGGGCTACAATGCACGTCTCACATCTCCGACGCATGGACATCCGAACATTCTGGAATACTCCAGGCATATCTCGAATCTCTCCGGCAGCTACTGCGATTCTTGCAACGAGCTCCTCAACAGTGTCAACAGGGGTGTCTTAAACTAGTGATTTCATATGACTCCAGAAATAAAAATCAAGACATGATAAGTCAGGTGACCGAGCAGGCCAACGCATGGGACCCCACCGTTGACCAAATGTGACATCCAGGTAGTTACGAACATCTACGCTATAATGGGCAGGGGCTCCATCGTGTTGGAACCACATTGTCTGTTGCGTCGATGCAGAAATATGTTCATCTCTCAAAAATTGTGGCAATACTTGCTGCAGAAAGAACAAGTACGTAGGTCCGGGTAGACGACCCGGTAACAGGTAAGGTTCGATGAGGTGATCTCCCACAATACCGGCCCATACATTGACCGAAAATCGATTCTGTGCTGCTCGACGTCGTATTGCATGCGGGTTCTCGACCACCCAGATATGGTCGTTATGCGTGTTGAAAATTCCTTCCCTTGTGAAGGATGCCTCATCGGAAAACAACACTTCAGCAGGAAAAGGGAGATTTGTAGCGCATTTTCCCAGGTACCACTGTGCGAAATCAATACGAGGTACATAATCTTCCGGTTTCTGTGTCTGGACATGTTGCACGTGAAACGGATGCATGTCTTCGTGTACTCGTTCTTGGATTCCCCTGTACATGCTGCAGTACATTCTGTTCATAGTCTGCAGTCCGTGTTGTTCTCACCCTGTTCCTGTGAGCTCTTTCTAATGAACCTGTCTCAGCTAACCTCTGGTGCAGTCTTGCAAAGAAATTATGACTGGGAATGCGCATCTTCGGATATCGTTCCGAGTACAAACGCTGTGCGGCTGGCCCACTACAATTGCCAAATGCATATCGGCTAATTCTGCGATCGTGTAATCATTCATCCTACTAACCTGACGTTCTTGTGCGAAATGAAAATTCCCTCCTCGAAAGCTCGGACTTATCGCACAACGCCATCTACCGCGTCAGGGAAGCATTTCTGACTGCCCATCGGTATATGATTTTGGTTCGTCAGAATACACCCTACCAATCTTAGAAGTTCTGAAACGGTTCACTGAAACACCCTGTATGTAGAAAGACTGAAAGAGCTAATTCCTTTCTGAAGATATTAAAAGACTACCAAATTCACATTTTTTTATTGCCTTTTGAAACAGAGTTAATGTAGAAAGAAATCAGGAAAACCAAAATCCGTCAAGTAACTAGCTTGAATGTAGTGGAATAATTGTGCCTAATCGCATATTAGCTCTATTAATTCTTATAGATAAAGCAATTAAAATGCTACCGGATTCAAAGCTTTGAAGCTTCTTTCAGTTTATCTTTTCAATTTGTCAGGCTTTCATCATAAAAATCATTGATTGGCTAATTGAAACAGTATCAGATTTTAATAATAGAGAATACAATACATTAATTTATTATGAGAAATTATTTTGTATTTTCACTTTCTCGCATACGAATTACAGAGGAAGTATTGCACTCGTCAAAAAATTCAAACCTGATTTTGACGAATATCCACGTTTAATACCTCCCTCAGTCCAAAAAAACATTTATTTGACATTATGTCTGCCTATCTATCTGTCAGTCAATTTGTGAATACGATAACACAAAAACGGTTTGAGCTAGATAGAAAAAAATTTCTGTATGAAATTATGATCAAATTTGTAGATTTCTTTCAAGTTTTGAACGAAATCCATTTAGAGGAAGTCTTTTTTTATCTGGCTGTTTGAGTTTAAGTGAACTCGGTAATTACCCAACACAAAGAGATAGGCCGATAAGATTTGGTACATACGTGTAGCAAAGAATCTTAAACCAATAAAATTCGGTGCGTTGTCTTGTGATTACATTTGTAGTTTTGTGTCAAATTTTGGTGTAATAGGCTGGCGAAAAGTGTCCAAAATACATATTCTTTTGATAGACTCAGTAAAATTGCTTGATTCATGCCATAGACCTATGTTTTGTAACTATCGTTCACCAATGCTATGCTATGCATTCAAGGTCTTACCCAAGGTCCTAAATTTTATACGAAGGAAAGGAGATAAGATTTTTAATGAAGAATGTGAGTAAAGTTACTCGGAGACCACTCCCACTGGTTTGAATCTTGTATTGGTAAATAAGTCTTGTCAACATTTTATTTCTTCCATCAACATTTCTTTCTGAATTCCAAAAGCTGGCAATCCGGATATTTTAATATCAGTACTGCATTTATAGAGTTACTTTATTTTTAATCTAACATGGCATATTAGATGTATAGAGGAAAAGTGAAAGAAGGCAAACCATTTTGAATAACAAAATTCTAGATAGATGATTAGCAAACCTTTTATCAGCTAATATATTATCATTATTCTACTATTCGAATAAGTAAAAAAGTTAATAAAAACAATTAATATTTTTTATTATCCATAATTTTATACATTTTTTAAAGAAACTTCTCAACAGTTTTTAATAGGAAACTGAAAGTTCTACTAAGGATACATATAATCAGAATTATTTATAATGTAAGCAAACTGAAGTACAAAAGTTTTTAACAAAAGGTCCATCTCTTTGTTGCGCATAATAAATGGCATGTCAATTATAAAGAAACATACTCCAGGTCTTTAGTAGCTGTAGTGAAAGAGTCAACTCCCATCAAATCGCCGATTAGTATCGGAAACCACCGGATAAGCATCGGCATGATCTTTTGACTCCCAAAGATTCACAGAAGACTAAAGATTTATTACGCTGGTCACGCAGGTTAGGTGAGATCTACTGTGCTTAGAGTACAATGGCGGGAATCGTAAAGTGTCGTCCAGCCTTTTCGTGCGTGACATATTAGCTTCTACACCTGCGATTAAAGACGTTAACTGTTGAGACAATGAACAGAGGATCTTCTGACTGTTTGTTAATGAGACATCAAGATGGTAGCACCGAAAATGATCTCTTTTTGACTTCCATCGAGATACGTTTGAGTTCAATTCTTTCTTTCCTCACCATATTGACACGATTGATTAAGGTTATCCAAAGTCGAAAAGAACTGGGCTTTTGTTCTGTAAAACACCATATCTCACTTCTTCAAACACCGTTTTCTTCGCTTGCTGTGAAATGTTGTGCTCTACTGTGGTCTACCCTGTCTTCAAGAAACTCTATGCTGAGAGAAGTGCAAGAATATCGATTTTAGCTCTTCAGTAACTGTATGATAACTGAACGTACTAATTGATCAGGAAGTTAAGTCAAGAGGAAATTTTGGACAAAAGGAAATGTTACTTTTGCCTATAATAACATAATGCCAAGGTAAGATTTAACAATTGCTTCCTTCTTTACGTTACAATTTCCCTACAAATATTACTCCAACAGCTCATTTCTAGTACATAATATCATATTAATTTGATAGTAAATTTAATTTCTCCTTTTCTTTTCTTGTTCTTCAGAAAAGAATGAAAATATGTACTTAAAATATGTATTCCAAAAATATGTACTTAAAAAATGAAGTCCTTATAATTGTGTAATGAACTTTTCTCTATATTGAACAAATTGCAAAGAAATTGGCTCAATTTGAAAGAAAATTAGATACCTTTTCTCTGTATAGTTTATAAATTTGAAAGAGAGAAAGAGAAAAAAAAATCCTTACAATTTTACAATGCACTAAATAAGTCTAAACTAATCTTCAAATATTCAATTTAAAACATTTAAATTAAAATGCATAATTTATTGTAATAACTCTATGAAGTATGAAACTTTAATACTACACAAATGAAGAAATAATTAGGAATAAGAATCATTAAGAATAGTTAAAAAATAATATTTTCTCGAGTTAGAAATCTCTAATTTCAATTTTATTCTAATATATAAAATTTGAAGATATTCTATAAAGAATAACTACATAATTCGGATTAAATTTCGTAAGTCTCGCTTGATACAAGTATTTAAAAAATAACTTTCTTTTTTTTTGAAGAACTTTTTAAAAATTCATTTTGAGAATTTTGCACATTTAAATAATCTCTATTAAACAGAAATGTAAGAATGAATCAGAAATAAAATGTTATTTTCGAATATTGGATAAGTTCTACCATTGTTTGATTAAATTCAATTGATTGTTTGCATTTGTGTAGAAGCTGTGAATATAAGAAAGTATTTATTATTTATCATATTAAGAAATATATAGATATTATATTACATCTGTCAAAAGTTTCTTGAATTTGTTATTTATTTTGATTTAGCATACGCAATTTTTTTAAAATTTATTTCTTAACACATCAATTCTTTGTTTGTTACTTTGGAATATACCAAGAGTATCTGTAGCAGGCTAAACACGATAAAATGACGAATGTGTCTTAAAAAAGTGCTAAAATGTTCTATCAATGAAATAATAATCTAGTTTGATTGGTAAGACTTTAATAGACTAGAGAAATTTGGTAGAATAATAACAATGGCATGTGAATCTAACTTTAACTTAAGCAATATGCAATCACTTTACTTGCTGGAATACCTAAAAATGATAAACAAAAAGTTGCTATTTTTGAATTCCTTGCACTCCATAAAAGAGTAAAATTAGATGCATTATTTTTTTAAAAAAATAGATGTCATAGTTTTTCTCTGATAATCGCATGATTTTTTTTGTCGTAGTAAAATCTTAAAATTATTTTTTTGGATAGAAATAGTCAATAATCATTGTTATCGTCCTAAGCAGTTTTAGAGCTTATGTTAGATATTAATTGAGCACGTGAAAAAATGATTTTTTAATTAATTATAAATGTGATATATCCTGGTGTCACTCCCCCCCCCAAAAAAAAATAAACTTATGTATTTTGTAATCTATCAACTATTTATAGCTTTCATGTGCAAAATTTTTAGAAAACAATAATCGAAAATTTGTAGGAATATTACTTGGTGCTTTAAAAATGATTTATGTTTTCATGCGATGAAACTATATGATATAAATAAAAGAAGCTGAAAGACTGCAACAATGAGAATTAACAATATCTGTTATGAACAGCATTTGGAAAAATTGCTGATCAAACGATGACTAATACAATTTGGCAATATATTTTGACACTGTTAGAGCATGGGCATTAACCGAATGATACTTATATGCTCTGTCAACTGATGTCGATTGATACGCCCTAACAATATCAAAATATATTGTAAGAGCATGGCCATTAACCCCCATGATTTGCAATTTACAAGAAAGAATACAATGTGAAGACACCTTAAAAAACATTGACATTTCTGACATTTCTAAGTAATAATCGATGTAGGAGTTTAGTAGTTGCCATCATAAAAGTAAAAAAATTCCTAATTTCATGAGAAAATTTTTATATAACAAGACTTCATGAGAAAATGTTTAACAAATTGGATTCAACACACAACTTTGAAATTTTAAATGTTTTCTTTGTAATTTTAAAAAATAGAGATATTATATTACAAAAAGGTAATATTTAGTGCTTTTGTAATTTGCTTTAAAAAAGAATTCAGTTTCTGATTTCCAGAAAAACTATTTCACAACTGAACCAAGATACTTTTTTGTCGTCATGTAACTACAGTTCTTTTTCCTGAAAATTAATTTATAACATTACACATGTGTGATAAATTATATATCCCTTAACTAAAGTTTTTAGAAGTATTTTTCTAGAAAATTCCATAATTATAAATTATAAAACTAGAAAAGTAAAAACTCTTAAAGAATACAAAATAATAATAATAATAATAATAATTTTTATAGCAGAAATAATGAACTAATATAATTTAGCTCCAACATAAAAGTTTTTATTCTTTACTTTTATTATTTCTTTCTATACATTTTATTATTTATTTAGCTCCTTTATTCACTCCTTAAAAAATATTTAATTTAATTAGAGTAAAATTGGTCTCTTATACATAATTCAAATTAGTGGTGCATTTTTAATTACTTTTTAAAAGTCGATTCTTCTCTCTTAAAATTGTCATTATTATTTAAGAGTTCGGAATTATGGGAATCATTTAAGACATTACGAGTATTTTGAGTTGATATGCGTTTCTTATATTTATTATTACTTAAAAATTACCATAGCATATAATTAAAAATTGGAACGACAAACTGCAATGCAGACATACATTAAAAGTCTTTAGCTACTTTTATTTACTACTGTTTTTAATTTAGAAACAAATAGGACCTTTAAATATACATATCTCATAATCAGACAAAATTGTTTAAGTTTAAAATAAGAGAGAAAGTAAAAAAAGAAAGAAAGAAAGAAAAGAAAACACTATTTTACATCAGCAGGGATTTTTTTTTCCTGTTATGATTTACATTTGTCTTTCACAATAAATCGAACATTTTTTTTGCGGATAAATATTAGTGCGAGGAATGATAAATAATAATATTTACAAATTTATATATGCTTCCGTAAAAAAAAAATCAAAATTTGTTTTCGGCTTGCAGCTTTTAAGCGAAAAATACATTAAAAATTGAACAAAAAGTCCATATTGTGAAGCTAATGTAAGTGAGTCATATATAATGAAGAAAACAGCTTTAAGAATGTTATCAGTTGCGTTTCATTTTTTCGCTTAGCAAACATTAATTTGAAATATTCTTGTCAAAGAGGCGCTTTTCAGAAAAATATACTGATAACTGTAGCAATGGAATTACTTGATGGTTTTATTTCTCGAGAGTTTTTCATCTTGTTTCACAGTTCAGAGGAACTAATGATTCTTTTTCCTAAAAATTTTGCATTTCAAAAGAAAATTGTCATTTTATTTGCTCAAATATGTCTTTAGAAAAGAAAAGAAGGAATTAAAAATGAAAGAAGAAATCCTGCAGAATCTTTTCACTTTTCGTAGTTCTGCTCTTACTTCCATCATTTAAAAAAACATTTTAAAGTATTCATTGAGAAGAATTATAAATGTTTCTGCATATTTTTTAGAAACATATCACAAGACAGAATATTAACGAATTTATTTAATTCATAAGTAATCTAAATTATAGAGTTATAATATGCGCATAGGTGAATCATACAAATACTCAATCACAAAAATATACACTCTGATTGATAGTTAAAGTATCTTTTGAAGAAAACAACTTGTGACACAATTGCATTCAAAATAATGCTTTATTTCAATGACTGTCTTGTTTCACTTCATATCAAAGTAAAAAAAACGAAAATTCATAAAAAATAAACATTGTACACACACACACACGCACACATTTGTGTATGTGTGTAAAACATGCTTTGAAGAAGCAGTCGTTAAATTCTTTAACAATCTTTATTCTTCATACTTTTAATAAAATAATCCAATTTTTAATTTTTGTCAAGATGTCTTTGTCCAAACCATGACGAGAGTGGAGTAGTGTATCGAATAAGAGGCTGAAAGCTGCGAACATCGATTGTGAGAAAATATTCTGAACTTATATATCACTAGAAAGGAATTTGTTGATTCATTGTTTTGATTCCTTGAGAAAGTGATTAGCCTGTGCAAATTAGAAGCTGAAATTACATTGAAATCGGAGTTCGAATGATTATCAAATTATTTGTAAACACATAGTTAATTTGAAATTATTACGGACACATATATAAGACCTGCTTTGAAGATACAGTCGTGAAATTCCTTAGCGAGTGAAATTTTAACGAAATTCCTTAAATATTTTGTCACTATTTCTTTGTCTAAGCCATAGAGAGTATAGAGCAGAAACCGAATAGGAAGGCAGAAAGAAGTAAAGAGAAACCGTTACAAAGTATTCATCTATATCTATATCTATATCTATATCTATATCTATATCTATATCTA
>JAPMOR010064929.1:0-10067 GCA_026543865.1 Argiope aurantia | reverse complement strand
GTGTGTGTGTGTGTGTGTGTGTGTGTGTGTGTGTGTGTGTTTGTGTATGTATGTTTGTGTGTGTGTGTATCGTAGTCTTATATAAGGAAAAATAGATTTTGTTTGAAAACTATTGAAAACAAAGAGTGCTTGTGTATAATGATATCCCTTAATCTAATTTAAATCTTAATTAATTTCGTAATTTTTATCTTAATTTAACTCATATAAACTTCATTCTAAAATGTTCTTTTATTTCCTGATCCAATTCCCACTTTTTTAAAAATTAATTCAACACAATTTTTATAAAACTACTAATTCAGCAAGTTCTCATGCTTATTTGCTTAATATATTTAACAAGGGCGAATAATTTTTTTCTTATAATTAAGCTCCACAGGTTGATAAAATTAATGGACTTTTATATCTTTCGTACAGAGCACATGAAATGAAAACTTCTGCGAATGTCTGAAACTAAGGTAAATTTATTTAAACGTCTACAAATGTAATTCCCTGAGAAATATGATGCGATTAATTTAATTAATTAACGTCTGTTGTCATATATATTCTGTTGGTGAATAAATATCACTAAGCTAACAATGAACCAGGAATGGCACAGAAGAGAAAATAATTAAGACATAAATATGTCACGTAGACAATTGTATCTTTTTGAAACAATTCATTTAACACTATTTTAAGGATTGTATAAACTATCAGACTGATTTTAGAGTTTCTCATACAGTACTTATTTTCACTTGTTTCAGAATAACCATGAAACAAGCATGAATTCGTTTGCTGCAGCGCTATATGTTTTGGATTATGGAATTTAAACAAGTTTATTGATAAAAATTGCAAACAGAGAATTTGAAACAAGTATTTTGTGAAGTTCTAGAGTAGAAATTGGATGTAGTTAATACTTTAGACAAACGCATCAAAATAAAAGGGGATGAATTTCATTTTTCAGATTGGAAATTTAAAGAAAGTTTGGAAAGAGTAAGAAAGAAAAGTTTAAGAAACTTAAAAAAATTTATGTTAGTAAAATAGTATATTTTAAGTTAAAACATAAAATATACTATTTTAAAATTCAAGAGCAGAAAATAACATAGCTCTACTACATTGTTATTTTCTACTCTTGATAAAATAACTATCAATCACAAAGCTGGACCAAAAATTATTTTCATTCTGTCATAAAGTTACAGTTGAAGAAGTAGCCTTATTTTCAAAGATAACCAAGAAGGCAAGTGTATATGTATTTCAAATTTCGCCATAATTTTTTCCTCTAAAATTATGACGAATTCCATTAAAGAAAGAAGGTGAAGTTTTTTTTTATTTTTATATTTGACGCGTAATTCAATCTCTGAATCATATTATCAAAAAATTATGAAGCATGATTCTACAACTGATCTGAAATTCTCATTTGGACATTCAATATCTTGGGAAGCAAATTATAAAGACAGAAATTTGTTAATTACACACAAGGGATTTATGTCATTTTATTAAGATTTAATATAGAAGGCTTGTAAAGTTGCAACGTACAATTGTATGCATGATTGATATTTTTGAAAAATATCATTTATAGAATTTTCTACATTAAAGCAATTTTTTGCCAAAAGTAATAGATAGCAACTTTTTTTTTCAGTGAGTTAACTGTAATCTCAACTTACAATTTCTACATAAACAGTAATCTGATAGGTCTTATTTCCAGGCTGGAAATTCTTGGAGGGTTTCTCTTAAGCCACTTAATGCTTCTTAATGTATGATTTTTGCGAGTCTTTATAATCTGGAGCAGATTAACAGGTTTCAGGAGAGACGAAATGATAGTTCTGAAGTACTACTTCTCATTTAGGTTGCGGAAAAGTGATATGTCCTTTATCCAGTGATCTGACTTATTTTGGGTTGCAATTAATTACAGAAAACTTCATTAACGTAATCCGTTTACTTGAGTACTTCATTCGCATAGACTTACAATGAAACCTCAAACAAGGTCGATTTGGGAGCCTAATTTCTTTGTTTGGTGAAGATATGTCTGTAGTATTTCTCAAAGATGAGTTATCCTCTCAGATATCTTCGTAAAAGTATTAAATAGAAGATATTCTACTGCATCAATTACAATCACATTGGAATATCATTTAAATAATAAATATAATACATGAGATTCATCGCGATAGTAGGAAGACAAGGTCGACTTTCATGCAAATTGTCATGAACATGTTTTATTAAAATATATACAAGATTTTCCTTCATCCCAAAATGAAGCAATCGTATACCAGATTGAAATTTTAATGAAATGAAACGACAAACCAATAGAGGGAAAGTATATTTGAAGAGAATTAAAATCTTGCATATAGTGGCTCATTTCCTTATCAGACAGGTTTAGATATTTACATAAAAGTTTCTTTCTTGGCCGTTGATGTTAAAATATTATGACGTTGAAAGAAGGTTGCGTCAATAAAGACGGATAGAGTGGTTATTAGAGATCTATTCAAAATATGTATTCCAGTAGTCGCGTGCCAAATGCTGAGAAGTTGGCCAATATTGCTTTAACCTTGACACTTCACTTTGTCAAACAATTTATTTTTCCTTTCTTTGTGTTACCTGGTGAAACTGAATTAAATGGAGGCCAACTAGATTTTCAGGAAGGCATATGACGAGTGAAATAAATTCCCCAATTGTTTTCTAATTTATCCACTATTGAATAAAAATAAAGTAGAGGAATTTCCATTACACTCAGTAATAGCTGGAGATTAAAAAGGGAAAGAAGCACAATGATCTCCTTCAACCTTGAAGACGAGGAAAAAAAAACGAACAGGAAGGTCATGAAATTATTTGTGTAATAAAAACTTATAAGGAACAAAACAATTTAAAAAAGGTATCTTGCTCTGAACAATTTTGAAATATTATATCGGTGGAAGAATAATTTAAAAGAATAGTTGATGAAGTGACAAATAAATCGTACTGTGATAAGTCCTTTTCTTTTTTTGAAAATTTTGAAATGCTAAACAATACGTGCGAATTTATGCAGGCTTAATTACAGAATTTAATTACACATTTTTAGAATGATCTCGATAAAGAATTTAAAAAACAGCTGGTGTTTTGGAATAAAACTTTCCGGCAGCTGCATATTATATTTGCTATAAAAAATATCGTCTGCTACTTTTTAAATTTATTCTTCTTTCAAAATGTCCAATATAAACAAGCGATGGCTTGAAGGATAGGGCTTTGAATTTTCGAAGAGAAATATTCTTATTTCATAATTAAAAATATTGTGAAATGCATGATATTGAAATTTCTAAATGCAAAATAAGCAACATTACTGATTGGAAAGGGAAAAACCATCAATCATTATTTCTGCATAGAAAGAAGACTCTAAACGAATACCCGAAAAAAGTATCTACTGCATCAAATATTTATAAAGTGAAATCAAAAGTAGCAAGAAAAAATCAGCCTTCGCAGAAATCAATTGCTAAGTCTTTAAATATATCTGTCGCAATAATAAATAAAATAATAAACCAAGATGTACAATTTAAAACAGCTAAAAAGCATAATGTTCAGGTTTTACTGACGCACGTGGCTCAAAATAGAACGGTTTGTAGAAGTGTGTATGACAACTATTTAACGGGAGATAAATGGAAACATATTGAGATCCTTGATGAATTATGGATACATTTAAATGACTGAAACAAAACTATCTATTTAGTATCCAAATGATGAGAAAACAGTTAAAAACCTGATTCCGTCAATGCAATGAAATTTCAGTAAAGAATTATGATTGTAGCAGAGTTCTCGTACAATGGGAGATTAAAAATAATATGATAGGGGAAAGATGTTAAAATAAACATAATTTATCGCTGAGAAAAAGAAGAAATTCCATTTCTTTATTTCCATGATTTTCAAAGAATGTAACTGTATCAAGGCCAATTTACAAGTCATGCTTCAAAAAGTTCTACTGCATTCTTATAAAATATTAAGATTGATAAAAGTATTGCATATATGTTTTTCCAAAATATTTTTGCGAAGTCCTCTGACATTTCACCTATGAACCTTTTATTTGTTGGAAAAAACACTTTCTAAGCCTAAACTCACCATGATTTGATGGATCTCTAAAGTAGTAGAAGAGGAACGGAAATCAGTATTCTTGGATCAGGATTTTTGGAAATTCTACGAAATACTCGTGTATTATAAAAATCACAATGCAACCATATAGCCAAGAAAAAAAACCCCTATCAGATCAAACATTAAAAAAATAGTCATTATAGTTTTAACATTAATAAAGGTCTTCCAAATCTTTTTAAAAGTGGTAAACACCCTCAGTATTATTTAATTGAGAGTATAAGTGAAAAAGGATCTAACTTTTAAGCATGATAGAACATTTTCTCTTACAAAGGTAGAGAGAGATTACATGGATGAGAATTTTTTTCTTACAATGCTGACTAAAAAAAATTCTTAATCAAAATTGAGTGATTGTACATTTTTCGACGAAGAGAATATTTTTATGTTAACATACAACTTCATTTATATATATAATTTATTTTTATAGAGTTTGAACTCGTCTGAAAAGGCTCCAGTTTTATCATAAATGTGAAACTCCCCCCCCCCTCTCCCCTCGAAACATGACAAAAAATGTGTCAAATTCCAAATCTCGGATTTTACATTTTATTAAAAATTAAGACGTTTTGACAGTTTTAGTGTATATCTAAAGAAAGTATGTAGTATTTAAATACTCGATTTGAACATTTCTAGCTTCTTATTGCCATTAAAGATCAATATAATGACGTATTTAATAAAATGCAACATTTGATCCGTCAGTACTTCCGTCAATGAAGCTTTGCTGAGGAGGAAATTGATTCACCTTTGGAATGAAGCTCACAGGAGGGAGACACAGCAGTTGAGGGAATTTCAGAAAATATGCGACCTTTTTTTTCCTTCTTTTTTTACGTAGGAGTTCCAGGGGAACGAGATGCACTGTTTTAATGGGAATGTTTCGATAAAGTAAGCTTATCACTACAAGCATTCCATTCATTTTCTGTTAAGGTTCGCAAGTGCTTTCCTTATAATATATATCTTAAAATACGAGTTATTTTTAATGCTAGTTAAAAGTAATCGAGAACATTTCGAAGCTCAGAAATAGGTATTTTTACCATTTATTTTATAAAAATTAATTAAGTATCAAATTAGATTTCTGACAGAATATATATAATGCGAACACATTTACAATAAAATATATATTTGTTAATATTCAGTTTTCCCGTTATATAATTAAGTGTGGTAGAAATATTATTTGTTAAGTCATACTTCTTCAGAAATAGTCTTTGTACCTTAATAGAATTGAATGGCATCATCGAAGTAATTTGTTGAATCAATTGATGGCATCATCGGAGTAATCTATTTGAATTAATTGATGGTATAAGTTTACTTACATGCTTTGAATGAAAATAATGTGATCTGCATACATATGAAAAATAAGTGAATAGTTTTAATTAATTAATCTGGATGAAAATGAATGAAATTAACCAATTAACTAATTTGGGTGAAATAGAATTAATTAATTTTTTGTTTTAATTGTTTTTTAATATTAAATTTTTTTAACTAACAATAATAATATGACGTAGAGAGGGCCCAGAGCATTATAATAAATAGTAATATTAAGATTTTAAAAAAATATTTTAATTGGAGTAAAAATTACAAAATAACATATGTGATAATTCATATTTCAAGAAAAATTTCTAGGGTTGACAAGGGATTTTAATTAACAACAACAAAAATAGAAGTGAACTGAAAAAAATAATAGATATGGTTTTAGTTATGTGTGATTAATTGAGGCTTGAACAATGACAAGACTGTATCTCTGGTATATATTTATAGTGTGTATATTTGCCTGTTTTAAGTAATCACTGCGAGAATAATGTAAAATTATAATCGTGACGAGGACGTTGTGAATTTGCTAATGAAGTATTAAGAAATGAATTTTCGAATAAAAAGGTTCTGTTAGCTATATATATATATATATTACTGTAATCATCTTAGTTTAATTTTTTGAGGCCAAAAGTGAAAAATAAAAATTTAGGAAAAACTATAATTATATAGCATAAAGTTGGCATTTAGCACTGTAGACTTCAAGAAGTAAATAGCCATTAGAGCCTCAAAACTTATTTTTTTTTATTTTTCTCTAAATCTTATTACTAAAACTGTTGAAATAAGTGACTGAATTATTAACTGTTAGAAGATTTTCAAAAGATAACGAATAACGAATGCCATGAAAATACAGCGCATGGAGTTGTACGCTTACTGAGGCGTGAGGAGAACGGGAAATGAAACACGTCATTGGCTTTATGTACTTTCGGAGTGGGGAATCCTTTGAAAAATAGTTTACTCGGCATTTTCATTTGGCTTTTGAGAGGTTTGTTTATAGGAGATCAATTTCAGATTGGGAAAAGTTATAGTAATTAGATTTTGAGAAGCGTAAAAAAAAATTGCACGACATATAAGTTAAAGCATTTCTATCTTTAAATAAAAGTGCTTTTAAATTTTAAATTAAGTGGCATAAAAAATAATCATGTATAAACTCCAATTTTACTTTAAAGAAACTCTTTGAGTTAGTTTTTTGCCATTTGCTCTTCATTTTTTTTTTATTTAAGTAAAGAATTCAAACGCTAGATTAATCAAAATTTTCATTGTTATGCCCGAATATTATTGATTATTACTATATAAAAAAGAAAATTTATTATCACACTCTATTTTCACTTCTTTTAATAAATTTATTTAAATGTACTGAAAAATAAACGATTTATCATATAATAGAAATTTAAATAAAAATAGATAAATAATAGTTTTCCCCCCAAAACCGCAGATTTGGGACGAATCTTAGTATTAAATAAATTTATGATTTCTTTGAAAATAAATCTGATTTCAAATCTGTAATTTGTCTTGCTAACATTTAGAGATTTCATTCTTTTCATAATACAAAGAAAAGCTCTTTCATATTAATTTTTAAAATGTAATTAATTCACCTTCAACGAAGGATTGCTGAATAGTTGTTCTGTCAATTAGAGAAGAATGGACTCGACCTCATTCATCGGTCATTATATCATTCTGTCTTCGGCAGTTGTAAAATAGCTAACCAAGGACAAACGTCAGAATACACAGTACACAATTAAAAATGTATCCATTCTTCTAAAAAGACTGTTTCGTTCTGTTGTTCTTTTCCAGTTAATCCGAAAAGGAATCAAACATTTATTAGAGTGAAAACTAGTGCTGCATAAAATGTATTACTTAGTGTGATTTAACAAACTGTTAATATCATGATTTTGCTGACATGGCTGCGCATTGGAACAGGCTAAATTTGCAAGGATAGGTTTAATAAATGTGGTATTTGTAGGAAATACACAGATTGGAGTATTTTCTGGTTTTTTTTAATGCCATGAATGATTCGTCATGTTAGATTTATATGTTTTTTATAAGACATAAAACGTACATGCAGACAAAAAATCATCAGAAATAATCAATTCTTAAATGAAATGTACAAAGATACTTTGAAAACTTTGCGATAGTTGAAAGATAATATAAATATTTTGGATTTAGGCCAATCAATTTTGAAATTAAATATCTTTTTTCAAAATTTATTCATTTTAATAGTCCTTGTGTAATTCAATTCTTACGTTATATTGAGGAGGAGGAGAAATTTATCTCACGTTTCATACCAGAAAATTCAACAATAAAAATTTTATAGTTTCCCATTTTACTCAAAATGAAAACATACTTGTTTAAAGTCGTTTATACAGCGGTGATGTAAGCAAATAGAAATCTTCCGTACAATGGCAAATTCAGACAATATACTGGTAGATATTTTTGCCTTATTCAGGAATTTATGAAAGAGAATTTTTTAGCATTCAATTTCTAAGAAGATGCACAAGTTTGCATATTTTTAGAAACTACATACTGAGAGCAGGGAGTGCTTTCCTCTCATACATCCTCTCTTGTAAGCATCCGCAATTTGAGTTTCTGATTCAAGCTTTGTTATGTGTTTAGCATCATCGTATAGAGAAGAAAACATGTATGCGTTTGGAAAATGTTTTTTCGACGGCATATTTTATTTTAAATTGATACAGATCTATAGTGTAGATGTAAAGAACAGGTACCAAATGATATAATGTTTTTTCCCTGCAATCAAATACAGATCTACAATATTAGTGTTAAGAGTAAATAACAAATTTCACCAGTCTAGCTCAATTTTTGTTGATCTATTGTGCTTACTTAAGAATTAATGGGTACACACACACTCACACACTTAATTCCAAAAAATGTATATTTCAGGATCTTGTAGACTTATAAAAATCTTTCGAAGAATGGATTAAATCTTATATCCAAAATTTGATAACTAAATTTTCAAAAAGACTCCAAATTTTAAAATACAATTAATTAAATTATAATTGTAACAAATTTTTACTGCAATTATAACAATTACAAAATGAAAATTAAAAAAAAAGGTAAACATCGTTACATATCAATGTTATAAATTCGCCTGATGGAAGGAACATTGAGATTCAGTTTCTTTAATAGCAATGTTCTCTTTTGAACACCAATCTTGTCCTTCTTTGATCTATAATTAGAGAAACATGGCGAATGCTGGCTCATGTGCTCCAATTTCACCCATGAATCACACTTATTTTAACACATTTGTGATGAAATACAATTCAGATAAGATGTGCAAGGCATTTTAAGCAACAGCATTTACTATAAAATAGACAATAAATAACAATTCCTTTCCTTCACAAATTGCATTTTAGTTCTAGTTTAGTTTTATGCTGAGCTGAGTTTTGCAGTTTTAACTAATTATTTTCGAATCACGTGTAAATATAAGCGAAGACAGGAAGTGGAAAAATAAATAGATACATGACAAATGAAATTAATACACATGTCTGTCAACACTACATAATCTAATAAGTTCTGAATAACTATTATAGGAAAAGCATCAAGCCAACCAAAAGCTTTTAAGTTGTACTGCAGTCATCCCGATTTAGGTACGATAAAGAGATGAAGGAAAATTAAACCCTAGTAGACTCGACGATCCGTTCTAATTAAAAAAAATATTTCTTCCATAATAAAATAAGGAATAATTAATTTTGCCAAAGCGCTGAAAGCAGGTATAAGTTAAATCTTCTTTTAAATCATGTGCATAATACAAGCTGAGACATGCAAAGCGAGGATTTCGCGACTTTTACGTTATTGTTATTATTCTATACTTATAATAAAGCTCAATGTGTGTGTGTGTGTTGGCGCTCTACAGGCCAGACCATTCACCTTACAGCTACCAAATTTGCCACGTGTTTACCTTGGAGATCGGGAATATGCACCTGGGGGTTATTTTTTCGAATTTTTAATTAGAATTTTATTTATTTAAAAATTAAGCGAAATCTTGGCGTGTTTCTGCTATAACTTCCGAAAATATTACCGCGCAAAAAAGATTTTTACATGAAGTTAAAGATAAAAAATTTATCTTTTTAAATGATACCAATGTTTTAATCTTAAAATTAAATTTCTATTTTTAATGAATTTTCAAATAAATATTTTAACTATATTTTTCAACAATTTTTTTCGTACAAAATAAAAATAAAATTTAAGCTGCACGAGCAGGTTTCGCATTCATCGGAAAAAATTAGCTTTTTTCAAAGTGTTGCCATCACATTGATTAAAGTTCCAATTAAAAGTAAATTAAATCTTGGAAATGAAATCTGTAAAAATATAATTTTCAGGCACGTGTCTGTAGGAAATGAAACAAATATGAAATACTATTTTTTCTAAAAAATAAATTCAAGAAAAATTATTTTATGATCTTTTAAACTCTCTCTATTATTAATCCAATAAATCAGTTTTATTTTAAGGCAAGTTTTGTTTAATATGAACAGGATATCCATTCAAATCAGGGCCACACAGCTAATTTATAAACCTTTAGTAAGAAACAGATTTGCTAAAATGGTCTAAATGGAAAATGATTATATTTTATGTAACTCGATTCAATAAATGCTCTAATAAATAACGAATTTTTGATTTTACATAAAGCTTCTGCTGTGGAAATCACGATTAACAAAATGTTCTTG
>JAPMOR010064922.1:23336-49560 GCA_026543865.1 Argiope aurantia | reverse complement strand
ACTACTGGATATGGTGTTTAAATTATTATGCAAAAGCACTCTTATTTTTAAATAATTTTATTCATCTTTACTTGTTTCGTATTTATAAAATGCAAAATTAGTAACGATTTTTAATGTACTTTTTAATGTACGATTTAACACGTATGCAAGCTATTGAATTTGAAAGTTCTTTTCAATACTATTTATGATAATGAATAAAATATATAGGATAATGAATCATAAATAAGAGAATTTTTACACCAAAAGAGAACGTTGGCATACAAATAATTATTAATTTTGAAAGGAATTCTTATTCAATTTTTTTTCCTTCAATGAAATGAAATCTAATATTATAGAATTAAAAAAGTGTGAAATTTCAGACAAACTGCAGGCACTAAATTATGAATAATTTGTATCAATCAATTAAATAAACTCTTATCCGCTTGTTCGACGATTATGAAGATATTTTAATTGACTGAGAAAAATAATCGTTCGAAAATTACTTTTCTGAGCTTGTTCGACGATTTTGACAAATCAGTAAAACTTCCCATTTTTGAACTGAATTCGCAACGAGAAAGGTTTTAAATACCAAAACTAAAAACCGATATTTTCTCTCGTTCAAATGAAAATAGTCATCTTTTGGATTCGATAAATTAGACAGGAAAAAAGAGAGGGAGAAACACGACACTCGTGATTCCTCTCTTGCTACAAACCTGCTGGGCCAGAAATAATCCATAATTACTAATGCAAATGTCATTCCCAATGAGGAAATAATCTTTTTCACGCTTCCGGGCAAAAGATCGCATTCTCACCCCCTCCCCACCTCCCACTACGTCAACGTGTTCGATCTAGACGACAAGTGAAAATAACTTTTCGAACTCGAAGAGGTGGAATGGCAGCGAGATTTGAAGGGGAAATTTGTCTGTCCTGCTGGAGATATCATTAACAGTTACCACTTAGAATATAAAATGAGAATATTTTTGTTAAAACAAGAATAAGTAAGGATTTTAATTACTCCATTAGAAAAATACTATGTTAACTGAACCTTGTTGGCTCTATTCCTTAGCACTTGCATACGGTGCCGCGGTTAACTGTCTATGCTGTCGTACTATGACTAGATGATGATATAAAATTGTCTATTTTCCTGGCTTCCCAAATGTTTTGGAAATCCTTCCTGAGTATTGATACAGCTGTAAAAAAGATTAATGATGAATGTCCAAGGAATAAAACTCAATAAATAGCTATATATCACATTTCTGGCAAAAAGAAACTGAAGCCTTGCTAACAGTATTGCTCGACACTTGTGTACTGTTTATGCTGCCGCACTATGTCTAAATGATGTTATAAAAGTGTCCTACTTTTCCGGCATTCCGAATGCTACATACTACTGATTATACGGCGTCATTTAAGAACAGAAACTAAACATCTCTTCAATGTGACCATGTGTTCTTTACCGATAAGAGTATTTTAATCTTACAAACGATTCTTGAATGCCATTTGATGTATGGAAAGAATAGGGACAAGTTTTTATCCAATTTACATCCAAGAAAAACATCGCGAGGGCAGTCCTTGTGGAGAAGGCATAACGATGAAGTAAGAAGGGAGTTCTAAATTTTTGATAGATATTCAGTGATCATAGATTATTATTGTTATGAAATTATCCTCTCTTATGTATATCTGTTTTGAGGTATCTTAGATCTAGATTTAATGTTTATAATCAATAAAGAGTGACCACAAAACTTTTTTCTGTTCAGGAATTTCTGAAAGGTTTTTTTCTGTTCTGGAATTTCCAATACATATATTTCGAATAGATTTGCTCCGATTTCAATCCGATTGAACATGTCTGGGATGCTTTTGGGAGATATTTGTAGCACAGTCCTATTCTCCACAGACAAACAAGCAATTTATGCAAATGCTTATTGAGGAATGAGCTTCACCCCTCAAGCATTGCAGGATTTAGACTTGAACAGTTGGTACCAGACAGCCATTGCAACCGGAGGATATCATACCAGTGATTACGAAAAATTGTTTGTCATTCTCTTTCAGTCTAGGCTTTGTTTTTGGATAACCGTCATCCCGGCAATCAAGTTTTTTTTCTTTTTCAATAAAGCGTTTCCTATTCAATTTTTTAATAATATTTTGAATAAGAAAAAAGTACTTTATTTTGCAATTTTGATATGAATTTCATGTCTTCTAGTATGCTTTTTCTATAATTACAATAAAATTAGAAAGGTTGCTTAAGTTTTGCAGATTAGTGAAGATGTTCCAACTCAAAAAATGGAAATTTAATAAAAATACTGATATAATTTAAAGGATATTAGAATATATTTAGAGTTGTAACTAATCATTCTTTAAAACTTCAGTCCTTTAATAGGAATGAAAAATAATGCTTATGCCATAATATTGTTCTAAGTTCAAGTATTACTTCGTGCTATTTAGTTAATAGAATTAATATTCTATTAACTAATCTAATAATCGAATTTATATTCTGCTAACTAATTCTAATTTATCAAATAAGATTTTATGCTATAATTATGATAAAACTATTTAAAGAAATATTAATATAGCCATTTTTTCTCAGTTAGAATTAAGCCTTTTGAGCTGAAAAACAAAAATAACTGCCTTTTCTAAACTTAGAATGCAATATCGAAGAAGAGAAGTCAATGAGTTATAGCAGGACTCTAAGGAGTTGGTTTCTGATTTTTATCCTCACACAGGAGAGGGCAGTTTCTGAGAGGGAGACATTATAAAATAGAAAATAAAATAATAGAGTTGTATTTAATTCGATTTTCTATCTTCTCATTGAGGATTATTCCTAGCGAATTCAGTATTATGAAGGAGCAAAATGTAGCCAGATATGTAAATATTTTATTCATGTTTGCCTCCTTATTTATGCAAGTAGATTCAACAGGTATCACATCACACCTATCACACTGATAGAAACATACTATATCCTTCAATTTATTTATTATCATGTGAGAAAATTATGTTAATTTGGTTTAAGGATTTCGTAGCCTCAAAATGCGTAGGCAAAAAGTTGGAGATTTATCACTTTTGAGTCAACAATTTTTCGTTTTTGGGTTATTGGAAAATATTAGAAAATAATGCAGAAGATTGTCACATTCGGCGATTTATTGCCAACTAAAGTTACAACTTGATTTCCAAATTATTTTCTTTTAGGGTTATTAGAAAATGGTAAAGAAGATTGTCACATTTGGCGACTAATCTCCAAAGAGTTTTGGAGCTCAAACGATTTTGAGATGGGGGAAAAAAAAAAGAAATCTAATCGTTTTCTAGATATCGACGCGTGAGTAATCTGATAGTCACGTGATTGTTTCAAACCGGTTTAAACTGGTTAATTACTTAAATTAATTAAGACATACAATTGCTTAGAAATAATAATGTTCTCATATGATAACATGAAACTTGCGAAAGCAGTTTTCAATTTTTTTTATTATTTTAGTTTGTTATATCAATGTTATTAGTATTCGATTCTTTTCGTTGATGTATTATTTTTTTTATTTGACCTTTATTTACTGAATGAAGCGAAAAAATAAAATTTCAAAGCAGAAAACTATTTTAAAATGGAAAGGAGTTCCTCAATAGATTTTACGTCGAAGATGCATTTTATTGAGATTTGGTTCATTCTTTATTTTAACTTTTTTTTTGAGCTAACGCTTAATTTTTTTCTACCGATTGACTGCTTTTAAAAGGTGAATATTTTCTATTCAAAATGTCTTTGAACTATACTTAAGATTAAAAAAAAAGAAGTAACGTCGAGTAAATGTGAGAAAATAATAATAAATAAATTTAAAAAACAGCATTTTAAAACACACTTTTATTTGTGTATTGAATGAGAAATATTTTAATATTTTGTCGTACTTTTTTGTTCTTAATTTATAGTTCATTATTTAAAAAAAATTAATTAATTTTAAAATGAGTTATTTATCAGATTCTCTATCAATTAGCGCGTTATTTTCATAAAATCAAACTTTGATTATTATAAGCGATTAACTGATATTTAAGATTCAAAAATATTTAGAAAGTTATTACCTACAATGCTTAAATATGCAGTATTTCGTAAATATTTAATAAAAGTAAATGGGTGAAAAAGGGATTACATTGGTATTTTTTTTCCAAAAATTAAAATAAATGTTTGAATATTTTCATTTGATAAAATTACTCTAAAAATAATTCATATCAAGTTGTTAGAATAATTTAGAATAGAACATTAAATTATTTTTAAAAACAATTGTTTTAATCTTTTTTAAAGCATTGTGCCTATTTCGTTTCTTTTAGATCGTAGAATGAATTGGATATTTTTATGAAATTTGATCACATCAGAAGTCACAATTTTATCATTGTAGAATATTTAAGATGGTTACATAATTTATCAAAGTATAACGATGTAACCCAAATATAAGATAGTATAACCGAAGTTGATTGGATTAAAAATTTTTATGTCCAATTTTATCTTAATAATTACTACGCTGAAAAAATACATGAAATACAAAAGTTTATTTTTTTAGTACAACATTCAGTTAAAAGTTATATATGTAGTAAAGGAAGCTATAGACTTATAATCCATAGAAAATAAGTAGGCATACATTCAGACATCCAGTTTTAAATACAGGCACATTACTTCAGTAAATTTATGTATCTCATCCATAATATCTTTA
Organism: Argiope aurantia; assembly: GCA_026543865.1. NCBI lineage: Eukaryota > Metazoa > Arthropoda > Arachnida > Araneae > Araneidae > Argiope > Argiope aurantia. The sequence continues at coordinate 44,902 of JAPMOR010064922.1, read as the reverse complement.
ACAAACTATGATTTGTAGAAATTCGAGTATAATTTGATACATGTAGTGTTTTCGATTCCATCAGATTTTCCTTCTCTTAATAACAGAAGTTTCCCAGCAGAAGGCTTATATTAAAATAATGACCACTTCGCTCGTAAATAGATGCATATTTTTTGAAAAAATATGATATTTTTATAAATTTAATATATTATTGTTGGTAAAATGTTTTAATGACTGCATCTTTATTTTAATCTAAGCTGTAAATATCAATTTAATCATGGAATTTTTAGTCATAATTTCTGGAAATTTTCACAGTTATTATTATTATTTATTTTTCAAAATTAAGGAAAATTAATTTTTTATTATAATTTTTATTAATCGTTTGTAAAGCATGATGCAAAATGTAATCAATCGGAGGCAATTGCTAGATAAATGAATAAAACGATTTAAAATATCTGTGATAGCCATAATATTTTAATTCAATTGGAATAAAATCCCCCCCCCCAAATTTTTTTTTATTTCGAGAAATTGTTTTAAATTTATTAAAAAATATATACCTTTAATGAATATTTATGATTCTTATGAGAAAAAAATTTTTGGAACTTTTTAAAATGTCTTATTATTGCGAAATTTAAATAAGTTTATTCAGAAGATTAGAATTCTTTAATATACAAATTACGTATGAACTGCCTTCTTATTTAAATAAATAGTACTATCATCTTTGAAACTATAAAAATCACAATAAAGAGATTTTTATTGGAAACCTATACTGTTATCAAAATAAAGATTTTTAGTTATCAGACAATATTTTTAATGATTATACTTTTATTATAAAATATTTTTTTATTCATGCCATTGTTTTGTTGTTTCCAATGGCACTTGCAATAGGCAAGCCCGCTGATTTGAAATCAACGATTTTAAGCCGAAAGGGAACGTCTCTTATTTTAGTAGCGCCAACTAGGGCCAAGAGTACGACTTTGCTACTCACGCATCACATTCGCTTGCACAGCCCCTTTTTAAAGGGGGGCACATTCACACATCTCACAGATAGAACAAATGAAGGACAACCATGTCCGAACCGGGACTATAACCCGGGACGCCTAGATCACGGGGAAGACGCGCTACCCCAATGCCAGGACGCCGGCGTTTTGTTGTTGTTTTAGCTGTGTATGAATTAACATAGTTTCATCTATCGCTTTACTTATTAAGACTAACTAAGTAACTGACTAACAACTTAACTTACTTAATAAACTAGCAGCTTTAAAATGCCTGTAGAAAGGCTTTTTAAAAAGCGAGAAAGAAAAGCGTTTGAAAAAAGAAATATTCCTGGAGCATTAAGTCACACAATATTTAAATTTTTTCTAACATACCTGAACTGGAATTTTTCTAAAATAAAGCTTTAGTGAATCGATTATTTAGATTTTTAATGCACTAAATTCTTTTTAAAAAGAAAATGTTTTTCAATACCATGCATTTCTGTTTTCCCAAAAATGTATGCGTAATGATTTTATGCATTTTAGAAATTAGATCCTTGAAGAAAATATAGTTTTAATGATCAATAATTCCTTTTCCGTTTCTTCAGTAATTTAATCCTACAACAGTTTTCAATGTAAAAGGAAAATTCTTCAATGTTGAAAAACACAAATATTAATAGGCTTTTTAAAACTTAACATTAATAGAAATTAAATACGATATTTAATATAAATTATTCTATATATATTCTGAGTTTTATTTATAAAATTCTATTCAGTTTTACAATTATAATAATGATGTCGAATTTAAATTTTATTTTCCGAAATTGGTAAACTAAAGATTAAATAAAAAGCTGCTTAAAAGTCAAATATTATCATCAATAGTCAAAAATTATTTTACAGTCGATATTGCAAGTAATCCTCAGAATAATTTTGAAAGAGGCGTTATTTTCTTATTTTAACACAATATAACTGGTTTCGACTACAACAATTTTTAATGTATTTTCTAAAAATATATACCTGTAACTCTTAATACTGTTGATGTTTCATCAAATTCTCAAATAAAATGCATTTCAATAAAATAATTCACTTAAATTTATAAGATATTTGGTCGCTGTAAGTAATAAAATATAAAATTGTAAATTCGCTATTATTTATGACTTATTATAATAAGTCATAAAGAATAAAACATATTCTAAAATATTTAATAAAATATATAAAATATATTATAAAATACTTTTAGATATATGAAGGATAGGAAAAATAAAACTAATCAAAGTTTCTGATAAAAACTTTCGAAATTACCTATGATTGTTAAAGTGAGCAATAATTTATGAATTTACTTCTAAACAAGCATGTGATTTGAAATATTTATAGGTGAAATATTTAACTAAATTATAACGTTGATTCCTATTCGTTATTAAAATAGTTTCGTCTTAGTTTCAGGAAATATCAAAATTAGTAATTGGGATAAATATTATTAAGTGAAATTAAATCGCTCTCTTTTGGAGACATAAAAACTTTTTGTACTGAATAAATCGTTTGGCTCATAAATAAGGAAAGTGAATTTATTTTATTGAAAAAAGACATGCACAATAAGTTAGAGAATTAATAGCTTAAAGCAATTTAATGTAGAATTTGGTTTAAAATTTGCAGTTACCAACGCAGTTATGGGATAGCTAACTAAATTTATTCTTTTCTTCAAAATTCAAAGCACGCATTTCATGCCAATGGTGTGCTCCATCGTAAAATATTAAATTGGAAATTACCGAATAAATGATGGCTGCCCGAATAAATGATGGCTTTGCAACCGTAATTTCTTCTTTCGTTGCCATAAATGATTAATTATTTCAGTCTGGGCTGATGATTGCCGATGACTGGATGGTTAAAGATGGGTGATTGAATATAATCAGGAATCAATTTGATTTCCATAATATATTCCCACTCTCTTTATAAATTTAATATAAGTATATTTTGGTCTAGTTATTAGGCTAATATTTCCATGAAAATTACGACTCATATAATATAATACTTATAATATATATTCATATAATATATATTATAATTAATATATTATTATAAATAAGTAATATAATTATGATATTATACAGAGTGTTTCAGTGAACCGTTTCAGAACTTCTAAGAGGGGTAGGGTACATCCTGACAACTATGAAAATGTTGGTGGATCGGACGTGGGGGTCCCGTGCGTTGACCTGCTCGGTCACCCGACTTATCATGTCTTGATTTTTATTTCTGGGGTCATATGAAATCGCTAGTTTATGACACCCCTGTTGACACTGCTGAGGAGCTCGTTGTAAGAATCGCAGTAGCTGTCGGAGAGATTCGAGGTATGCCTGGAGTATTCCAGAATGTTTGGATGTCCATGCGTCGGAAATGTGAGGCGTGCGTTGTAGCCCGTGGAAGAAACTTCGAAAACTTACTTTAATCCATGTACCTTTTGCTTCTTTTCATGTATTATTAAAACGATTTCTCATTTACGGTCTCTTTTCTTTATGGTGCTTCTGTGTGCAACACCACTTCAGGAAAGCATTTCCGACCCCACATTGCTACATGATTTCGAGTTGTCAGGATGTACCCTACCCCTCTTAGAAGTTCTAAAACTGTTCACTGAAACACCCTGTATATATAGTAATATAATTATTATATTACTTATAAATATATTCATATAATATATATAATATAACTCTTTTAATAACGACTCATATTAATTATATGAATCATTATTAAAAGTTTTTCGTTTACATTTTGTGTGCTTCCAAATCTGTTTTTTGGGCTCTAGTGCGTAAATAATTCTCACTCACAAAATAAATGTTTTCTTGAAGAATATTTTTTAACAGATTATAGAATAATTGTGACAGTAAAAAGTATGAAGCTTTTACTTTTTTTTAATGTAAAGTATGTGATTAGGTTCGGGATGAATTTTTTGAAAAGCGTTCAAAAATAGTTCTATTTTTGAATATTTGCATTAAAAAACCCTATTTGAAGCCAAAATATACAATGAAGTGGCAAAAGGTTTTTACAAATCCGGAAAAAGGTCTTTCTTTGGCTGATAATAGATATGAAACAAAATTCTTCTAGTTTAGAGATATATCAAATAATTTGCTTATGAAATATATTATCTAGTTCTTGAATCAAAAGTTAAGCTGTATTTTAAAGACTAGATATTGGGCTTCGATTAGTGAATAACACGAATTTTTCAATTCTTCTCATATTATGAAGTACTAAAACAACTATAAAATATTTCTAAATGATTAGATTACTTATTCTCTAGTTTAGAAATTGCTATACACATTGAGAAATTATTATATCAAATTCGAACAAAAAAATATGCATTATAGTTTAATTTATTCGGGGTTTTTTTCGTAAAAAAATTCAATCAAAGTTCAGAATTTGAGAAAATAGTCTCTAAAGATGTAAAATAGCATTAAAATGCTTGTAAATGCAAATATAAAAATTAGTGTAGGTTCTGAAAATTACACTGAAGAGCAAAATTCTAATGGTTTAAAAAAATCTACTCAAACTTTAAAAGTATTAAATAAACAATCATAATTTTGCAAAAAACTGGCTTTTTTACGTAGTTACTTACCTTAAAATTTTATAAAAGGAGAAATGAAAAAAGAAAGATAATTTTGGGGAAAATATTTGAGCTCCCGGTTTTGTGTGTACAGTGAAAATTTCAGCATGCTTAGTATAAAACAATGATACTTTATTGTCCACGGAAACACGAATTCAATTAAAAACAATACTTGCAGTTAATAGCAATACTGCAATCATAAAGCAGAAAACCATTAATGAATAATCGCAACGGCACAAAGTACTCAGAAAGAACACGCTCAATTATTCAATGGAATTCAAGTCTGTGCCTCTGGTTTTTATAGTTCCTTCAAACTTCTAAAATAATCGACATATGCCATTCCTAATTAAGGTATCGCCGAGATTCTTGCAGTTTCTGAAATCTCCGTTATATTATTAAATTCATAAAATTTCTTGTCAGATTGTCTAATGCTTTTATTTATTAATTCGGCATCCAATCAAGATGTATCTGTAAGACTGTCTTCTCTATAAGTACATTCACTGAGTTGGGAAGCAACATTATACATTTGTAACAAAATGCACGCCTTGTAACTTCAGTAAGGAAATGAAAAAATCATCTGACACGTATGAACAAAGACTTCAAACATGTCTGTTATTAAAATATTCAAAAAAAAAAACTTCGAAAACATGACACATGACTAATTAACAGGATTAAAACCCTGTTCAAAATCGGTCATTCCATAGTTTTAATCCATACTTTAGGGTGAAAGCGTTGCTAAAAGAATGTATAATCCCTTTATTGAAACTCATGTCTCTCCCCTCCTACTCCATTCACTAAACGCCATTGAAAATGGCGCGATGGAAATGACTTCAGAAAATTAGGACTAGATAGATATTTAATCGATAACTGATTTCTATGTCATTTACGGGAAGATTTAAAGTTGAAGAATCAGTTGTGGATTTGCGTAGAGTAAAATAAGTGTTTTATTGAAAAAGTTTAAGTGTTATAACTTCCTGTTTGAATTTATTCAAATTTTAGTGAAATGAATGGCATATTAGGGCATTGAACATAACAATGTGTGTCTTCTAAAACATTATGCTTCAATTTTCTACCAAACATTGAAGTTTAAAAATATTTTCCTAAAGAAGCTAATTAGGATTAATCTAAGGATAAAACAATCGAAGGAAATTTCTGCAACTAGTAATTCTATCAAATCAACTGATCGTCAAAATCCGCTAAACTATTAATAAAACAAGAGATGCATTAGATTTTTTATAATTATTTTTCACCTAAAATTTCCTGCCACTTTCACTTTATTTATATAATAAAAAAAAATCAAATTTTGTGTTAAAGTAAATTATAGAATCTTTATTTGGATGGGTACAATTATTTGAGAAATAAAAATTTCATATTCAATATTTACTAAGTGTTATAAAAAAATCAAAATCAAATTCTAAAACCGAATTTTTCGTTTGAATTTTTTTTAGAATTATAATTTATTTTGTAAAATAAAAATATTTGCTTTCTTGGAGCTTTTATATCATAAACATTATTTATAATGTATGTATTTTTATAATTTATCACTATTATTTGAAAGTAAAGAGATAGTTAATTTTTACAAAGCAAATAATCTTTCCCAAGTTTTAGAATATTAAAATATGGTGATCAAAGTGCATTGGGAGAGCCTCATTTGAAAAACATGTGTGCAAGAAAACTGTAATAAATTTTCATGAAATATTTTGGTAACTTACAAATAATTGGCAACATTCAATATTTGATTTCATATTATTGTTTGAAAATAAGTGTGCTTTTCATAAGATAAGAAAGTAATCTTATTTGATTTTCAAAAATGGTGAATATATTTGAGAATATGTGTTAGAATTTGTTTCCGCATTGAAATTGTCACAGTAAAAATTTTTGAAAAATGACAGTTATACCATTTAAGAAAATTGTTTATATAAAAAAATAAAGAATATTTTTGCTGTATAAAGTGTTTAAAGAAGATATATGTCATAGATGATAAACAATCTGCTGGGCCATCTATTTCGCCAAATCTTTCCCATATCGATTAGATTAGGGAATTGGTGTTATTATTATTTCACAACCAGAGGTATTAATGAAAATTTTTATATCGAAAACGATCTAAATTGGAGCCAGATAACTCATGAGATTTTATCACCAATAAAACGATTGTCACAATGTCGTGATTATTCGTGAATTCTTACTAGAAAATTCAACTAATATGACTCTTCTACGAACTTCTTATTCACCAGAACTAGCAAAGAATGAATTTCTCTTATTTCTACTGTAGATATTGTCCTTTTTGCAACCACAATTTAACGTGAATTTCTGCAATAAAAGGAAAGTTTCGTGAAAATAATATTAAAGTATAATTTGAGGATCGGAAGTACATTCCCGGAAGTATTTTTAGAAGTATTCTTCTAGTAGGAGATTATCGGAAGAGATTGTTTTGAAGAAGATGCAATAAATTTTTACAAACAAATTGATACCTTTTGATTTATTACAGCATTCTAGATACTTTTAGATCATGATAGGGATTCGAAAATAGATCTTCCCTCTAATTTAACGGTTCTTAGACAGCGGATTTTATAAAATGAATTTACTTAAATCTTGAATATAAATTTAATCGTTTTCACCATTTTCTTGTTTTATTAAAATCATATTTATACATTATTTTTTGTAAATTAAGGAACGCTTATTTTAGTTTAGACTTTATCTCCGGCCAACAAAAGTGTCTATTTTTTATAGGAAATCAATGTCTATTAAACCTTTTTAATGCATCGTTTTAGTTCACTTCTGTTTGAATTGATCTAGATTCATTTCTCTACATTTCAATATTTAAAGATGTACAGTTACTGATATGACAGTTTTTAGACAGACGATTTTATAAAATGAATTTACTTAAAATTTGTATATAAATTTAATCGTTTTCACCACTTTGTTGTTTTCTTTTAAAAGAAAAAAAAATGACAAAAAAACAAGAGGACTTTTGTAATAAATAGAACCGTTTTATCTTATTGTAAGAGTTTTGGCTAATATAACTAATGCTTAAAAACTACAAACTTAAAACATATTTGAAAAAACGATAGGTTTGACAATTATGCTAGATTTGAAGAACAATAGGTTTATTGCAATGAATCTTGACGCACATATCCCAAACATTTTAAGATAGCTAATAATAAAATAGGATAGTAAGATGAAATAAACTTTTCTTCAAAATTACAAATTCGGCTAATAATGGCGTAAATATGCTACCATCTGTAATTTTCTAGGTTTTGAAATTAATAATGAGTATTGCCATTTCTTTAAGGTTTGAAAATTTTATCATGGGCCTTCATGTTGAAAAGGAAGTTATAGGTAAAGGCTTGTGATAAAAAATTTCAATTTTCTAATAATGCGGATTTTCACTCACGCAAGGTCTTGGTTTTCACTCCTAGATGAGCATTACTTTTTCTAAGTTCTCTTCCCTAGAGCATACCATATATGTTGAATGTAAATAATGTCTGGTGATCTTATTGTCCAAGTTGTTTCGCAAATCCCTTCTTTTTTATGATAATTCATATATTGGCTTGGCCTACCTGTAGCCTAATTTTGTAGTCCATAAGAATAAAGCTGACGCCTCTTCAATAGCCTCATTATCGTCCAAGCGAAATATATGGTTCATATAAGGTTAATCAAGCTAAGGCTCTTTAAGGTAACATAGGGTTCTTGAACTTCATATGACATTAAAGATCTTATATGACTTTCCCCATAATATTGTGCGATCATACAATTCACGTCAAGGGAAATTAGAAGTTAATGTCAATTTATATGATTTTTCACCTTTCAAGGATTTTATTTTCGTAGAAATGATGACTTTAATCCAATGTTGAAAGGTAATCATGGGCATCATTCCCTCTTTATACTGTCGAGTATCATCTATGTATTTAATTTAAACATCAATGAGCAGTACATAGCAACAATCCTTGTAATCACAAAAACATGACTCATGGTTCTTTTGAAAACTTGGTAATATCTGTGGTGCATTGTGAAAAGTGTACACCACGGATATCTAGATGTAAAGGCTCTTTCCAGATAAGAATCTCTAAATTTTATTAACTAAGGGATTATTATTTCTGTCGCAGCATGAAGGTTCTGAAAGAATTCCAGTTAATAAAGCTTTGGTATCGAATATTTACTATAGATATCGAGTATGATACTATAGAGATCACACGCTGTTATAATTCTTCTGATATCTTGGATGCTTTTTCTGGCGATAATCTATGCATTTTAGAATTTGGTTCCATTGCTTGGATACCTCTATTGAAGGTATTTGTATTCAGTCAGAGTTGAGACTGGATTCTTTGGTATCTTGGATGGCTTTACTGGTGATCGTACTTGCAGTTTGGCATTTGGTACCATTATCTGGCTGCTTCTATTTGAGGCATTTTTATCAATCCAATATCGAGAATAAATTTTTTGATTAACTTGGAATACTTTCCTGGTAATCGTAATGTCGTTTGGAATTTGATTATATTGATTGGATATTTTTGATTCTTTTATCCGTGTAACATTGAGATTGAATTCTTGGGATATCTTGAATGTTTTTCCTGATGACGGTTCCTTTAGTTTTGAGTTTGGCTCCATTGTTGAATATCTCTATTCGTGACGCTCCTATTTATCTAGCGTTTCGGTTGGACATCAACAAATCTAAAAGGATCTCTGCATGATAAATCAATGTCTCAATAATTCAGTTTACTCAATAGTGTTGTAGCATTTTTACGGTATCGAGAGTCTTCAACTAAGATGTACAATCTTACGGATTCGAATCCCTAAGAAGAAAATAGACTGCTTCCAAGTTTTTTTTAATGATATGTCCTAATCACTTAAGGCAGATTTAATGGAATTTAAATTCTTTCATCGGATTGACTATTTTTAAAATCATATAAAATATCAATTTTTAATATATTTGTGATAGCCTTATTGAATAATTGCATTAAAGGTATTTGTAAATTTAAGCAACAGTGCAGCTCAATGTATCTAAAGTTCATAATTATATTTTATCATTTTATTCTATAAGATGAAAATATAAAAAGTGTGTCTATATGGTTATTTAAAAAATGCTCTTGGAATTATACATTTTGTAATTATTTTGAAACGTTATTCAAATGTTTAGATATGGAACTTTAAAATTTATCAGAATTGTTAAAAATCATGATCAAAATGATTTATTCTGCAATGAAATGAAATCTTATTGTGAAATTCTACAGATCAGCGTTATTATCAAGTGTGATTTAAATAAAGAGATTATCACCTTAAAATGTGTGCTTTACTGTAGTTCTAAAAATTCTGAAAGTTAAATAAATGATTTTATATATTACTTTTTGTATCTTTCGAAATGAGAGCAGGTGAATGGAATCCAATGTTTCACTTTTTTCCAACTTCTTCTCCTTTAAATGAGGGTGAGAAGATGTGTAGCTCTTTTATTCTTTTGGAACGTGATTTTTATACTTGTTTTTTTATGCGCTCTTTTTTAGAGGATTTTTTAAGGGTTAGAGTATTTCCTCTTAAGACAAAATTACACCGTAAAAGAAACTGTAATAACCACATCATGAGATCGGTCGTTTCGAACGAAAACATAATTGGCCTAATTTCTTTTACTTTCTTTCATCCGTATGTTATTGGTTTCAGATGATGATTGCTCGGTTTTTTTATTTCATCCTAAGACATCTCTGTAATCATTATTAAATGTAAGCGTATTCCTGAAATGTTACAAGGTTCATGTAAGAGATAAATATTTAGTTCTTTACGAAATGCGGCAAGCTTAATAAAGTAAATTTCCAGAAACGTTTCACAAAAAATAATATAAAAAATTATCTAATAATGTGATTACTCAAATGTGGGAGAAAGATTTAAAACTAACCTCAGACTTCACTTTTTTATGTTTGACAAAGCGCGTTAGTGGCGTGGTGGTAAAGTTTCGAATGCTTAACAGGAGGGTTTTAGGTTCGAAACCCGACGTCGCCGAAGAGCGTAAGAGAAAGTGAAGAGTGTAAGTGAAACAAGTGCAACATAAATCCGTCGGGACCAAACTTTCTTCCGCCGTTTTGGTGTGAAACCTGGAGAGAGGGCTGAAAGCTTCTGAGTCCTCCCCGCTATCTGACCGCGGCTAAAAATTAGGAGGTACGTCCGAAAGCAGCCTTAGTGTTACTTTAAAATGGGGGGTTACTATACATAAATCTTTTATATATTATTTGCAGCTAAATAAAATCAAGACTTTCCACTTATTGTATTTTAATCTTTTGCCAAAATTGGAGCATTTAGCATTATGTGTCTGGATAATAATGAAACTTCACTATGTATTAGATATAATGCATGTACTAAAAATTTACACTTTCTTCTATATTTCATAATAAATCACGAACATTAAATATTTGTATTGCTAAATGAAACAAAGGATGCTTCTGATAATACGTTTTAAATGACAGCAAAGTACATTAAGCTCAAATATTTATATTCATTATTCTGATCATTTAAATTGCGAAATTATTATATATAAAAAGAAACTTTTTTTTCTAAAAATAAAAATATTTTCATGCACATGCACGATTCTCATTCTTGTGAGTCGATTCGATTCCCATATAGCGCAAAGCAACTATTGGCTGCTTCCACTCTTCTTTCAAATGCACAAAGAGTTAAATTTTACCAACAGAGAAAAGAAAATTACATTTCATATCAATGTCAGAAAAGGTGCAGTTAAGTAGTGGTAACATGAAAGATTCCTCTTCTTGAGCGCCGGGTACGAATCGCGGCCGGCGCGAAACAAATCTTGGATGATTCAACTCTTTTTTCGAAATCACAAAGAGTTCAATTTTGCCATTATAGAATTGAAATTTACATTTCTAAATCAATTATAGAAAAGGCGCATTTAAAACCCGCTATCGCGCGACGCTGGTGTAGTTGTAACATGTAAGATCCCATGAGCCGAGTTCGATACCCGATCGGCGCAAACCAAATGTCGGCTGCTTCCACTCTTTTTTGGAATGCACAAATAGTTTAATTTTCACTATATTGAAAAGAAAATTACATGTCGTAATCGATGTCAGAAAATGTGCAGTAAAACTCGCTACGGGGCGCCGGTGGTGTGTAGTAACATGCAAGATTCCCATTTCTCTATGCCGGGTTTGATTCCTTGGTGGCGAAAAGCAACTGTTTGTTGTTTCGAATGTTTTTTTGTATGTTTTTTTTTCGAATGCACAAATAGTTCAATTTTGCCATTACAGAAATGAAATTTACATTTCTCAATAAATGACAGAAAAGGCGCATTTAAAACCTGTTACCGAGCGCCTCTAGTATATCGGTAATATGCAAGATTCCCATTCTTCTACATCGTGTTCGGTTCTCGGAAGGCGTAAAGAAGCTGTTAGATGCTTCTACTCATGTTTTGAATACCCAAATAGTTCAATACGGAGCTACGGAGTTACCAATACGGAAAAGAAAATTACATTTCTAAAGCAATGTCAGAAAATGTGTTTTTAAAACTCCCTTTGATGCGCCGTTGTTGTAGTGGTAACAAAGTGGTGTAGCGCAACAAAAGTATCCACGACAATCAACTTAGATTTAGAGAGGGCAGCAGTTGCGATCTTGCCATTTATAATCTAGTCAACACAGTTAAATCTCGAGTTCAGGAAGAACATTTGGGCCTCGTCTCCCTGGACATCAAATCAGCGTTTTACAACATGAACTGGTCGGCACTTTTCGATATCCTAGGCTCTGTCCGGATTCCTATATTTTACAGCAATTTCATTTATTTCTATTTGACCGAAAGAAAAATCTCTTTCGTTAATGAAATTTTAAATTCAACGAGGTGGTGTTATAGAAGGTGTCCGCAGGGCTCTGTTATAGCCCCAACTATTTGGAACAACAGCTTACTTAGTGTATATACACCGGGAGTACACATTCAGGCTTTTGCCAACGACGTGACACTCGTGGTCGGTTTTTGAACGTCAAATATTTTTGCCACCGTCCACTACACATTATCCCAACTGAAATTGAAGCTATTTGTAAACAAGAGCCTGGCCATTATTTTTAGAAATACGTTCTCCCGGAGATTTTCGAAGAGAAATACCACTACCCTAAATCGAAAACCTACCTTTCGCATTAACGGCAATTCTATAAAAATTGTCGAAAGTTTATTCCTGGGAATAATTATCGATAATAAACTCACCTGGACCGCCCACATTTTAACATAACCGAAAAGGTCCTAAACCTAACATCGAATTTTAACAGGGTGATAAAATCCAACTGGATCCTAGGGAATAAAATCCTCAAATATTGGTACAACACCGTAAATGAAAAGGCCCTGCTCTACGGTTCTAGCATTTGGGGCGGGACCTTAACTAAAATACAAATTTCAAAGGCTCCATTTCATCCAAAGGACTTCCTTTACGCTTTACCCGGACCTATAGAACCACAATCACCAATCGAAATATAAACATATCCGATTCCAGGTCTGGATACTTGGTTCCCCTCATTTTAATAATTTTATTCACGATATTCCATTGGATAAAAATATTCCGGCCGTCAAGAGAGTGAGACCATTCCAGTGCCGCCTACAAGATTTACACCGACGGATCCAGAATAGAGGACTTTACTGCATTCGTGGTGTGCATTTTTAAAAACCGCAACAACATCAAGAATTTTACTTTTAAACTTAATTCCTATAACTCGGTTTTTCAGGTAGAACTGGCAGCCATTGGTTTTGAAGCCGACTGGGCCTTCGGTGAGAATAACACAGTTAACATCCATACCGACAGAATGTCTTCGATCACTGCCTTGGGGAGCCACTATTCCAGACCTAAATTTGTTAATGACGTGAAAATTGCAACAGTTAATTGCAACAATTAATTGCAACAGTTAACAGGGTCGGCCTCAAATGGATTAAGGCCCATGTTGGAATAATAAGGTGGCCGACCACTTTGCTAAAGAAACCACGACGACAGGTGAGACTTACAATATCCTCTTATCTAAAAAGAAAAATTAAATCTTTTTTTTTCGGAGGAGTAGAGTCAATATTGGACTAGTTATGATTCCCCCTCTGGAATTAAAGCTAGGGAACACCTGGACAAGATGGGTGTTAGGCTCTTAACCAATAACAAAACACTTATATTTTTTCTAAGATGGCATGGTCCTTCCCAGCGTATCTTCATAAAAAACTCGGCTCTCCCTTATGTATCCCTCCCTTTAAAAAACTCGGCTATCCCTTATGTATCTGCTAAGATGTCTGAGACGCGGACCACTATGATTTTAGCTGCATTATTTCAAAAAATTTTCACCTTGTACAGCCCGCGTCTCCTCATAGGAGAGTCTGGTTCAAATACTTATTACTTAAAAAATCGCTGTCTCTAAATTAGCCGAGACGTTCAGGATTAGTGCAAAAATTTGTGAGGTGCTTACCCATCAGGTGACACCAGAGCTAGACTGATTGTTGTTTTCATGATACTTTTTAATTCGTAACATTTTTCTCTTAATTATTACGGTCATTAACTGTTTTTAGTCTACACAAATATGTAAGCGGTTCGAACATATTATTGTATCTTAACACCTGTATACTTCATTTAATTATTTCTTTTAACTTTCTTTTACCTCTTTTCTATTTCTTTGAAATTTTCCTTGATATGTTTTATTGTAAAGGTATTTGGTTGTGAGGTGGTATTCTTCTTTAACTTCCATCTGTAGAACTTAGGCTTTCCACACAAGACCAACTTGAACTTAGTCTCTATCAAAAAAGAACACGCGACAGCAAAAATTTAAAAAAAAATAACCCGGCCGGCACCAATTGGTCGACCGAGTGCTGGATTAATGTGTTGGAATTATTTAATTAATTAGTTAAAATGAATAAAAATACCAGACTGCTTCTGCCGGCCTCCATCTTTCTTCCAGGAGTCCCCAACCGATTTGCACCTCGTCCTATCTATCAGTATAAAAGAAAATGCAATTAATTCAAATACATTAATAAACTTAAAAATAAGGGGAATAATGATGGATGAGGTGAGTGATGAAATGAAGTTAGGGAGTCCTTAAAAACTACATAATACTTCAAAAACTTTAAAATAACACCCAAACCTATGTTCTGGTACAATAGACCCTTTCCTTTTCCACGATTTTTCCATCGTCCAATAGTCCATAGCTGTAAAACTAAAATTAATAAAGCACAAAAATACAAATACAACTTTTAAATATGCTAAATAATAATCTAAGTATATTAATGTTTAACCTAAGTTTCGCAGTTACTCGCGTTAAACGTGGCGAGTGTACCACCATCCTCATAGCTCGCCGCGATCAAAGGCGCTTCGCAGCTTTTATTTTATATTTTATTTTTTCTTGTGTCCTTTTTCAATATATATTTTACTTCTAATCGCTTCATACAAATTTCCCTCTTCCACATATAGATTAAATCTTATTCACAGAATTTTATTATTGTGTATTCATACTTATAAATAATTACTGCCCATGTCTTTAGGACAACGTCTGTAAAAATCTCTCGGTTTCAATAAATATGTCCGGACTCTGAGAAGCTCCGGTGTGCCTTCCGGCTTCTGGGAATGGTTCTCCACCTCAGCTCACCGCTTTTTGTCTTACATCCAACTAGGAAAGACAGGAGGACTGTGGGCTTGCATTTCTAAATCGATGACAAAAAAGGCGTATTTAAAACCTGAGCGCAGGCTAACTACTGAGCGCAGGCTATGGCGGCTAATATAAAAAACTCACATTCTTCTAAACTGGGTTCAATTCCAGGGCGGCGCAAATCAACTATCGTATATTTCTCCCATTTTTTCGAATCAACTAATAGCTCAATTTCCCCCATATAGAAAAGAAAATTACATTTCTTACTCAATGTCAGAAAACGAGCATCTAAAACCCGCTACCAGGCACCCCTGGTGCAGATGTAACATATGAGACTCCCGTTCTTGTACGTCGGGTTCGATTCATGGGTGGCGCAAAGAAATTGTTGGATGCATTTACAGCTTTGTCGAATGCACGAATAGTTCAATTTTGCCATTATAGAATATATAGAAGTTAAATTTACATTTCTAAATCGATGACAAAAAAGGTGCATTTAAAATCTGCTATTGAGTGCCGCCAGTGTATCGGTAATACGTCAGACTCCAATTCTTGTGTTCAATGTTCGTCTTTAGGGCGACGCAAAGCAACTCTTGGCTTATTCCACTAGTTTCTCAAATTCAAATAGCTTAATTTTTCCAACAGAGAAAGGAAAATTGCATTTCGAAATCAATGTTAGAAAAGGTGCAGTTAAAATCTGCTACCGAGCGCCTGCGGTAATGTTGTAACATGCAAGATTCCCAATCTTTTGCGAACGGTACGAATCCTCGCAGAACAAAGCAAATATTACATGTATCTACTATTTTCTTGAATGCATAAATAGTTCAATTTTAACAATACAGAAATAAAATTTATATTTCAAAATCAATGAAAAGAAGGCGCATTTAAAACCTGCTAAGGAGTGACATGGCGTAACGGTAACCTGCAAGATTCCCATAGTTGCGCAGAGGGGGTGATTCCCGGGATCCGCAAAAAAACTGTTTCATGTTTCTATTCATTTTTCGAATGCACAAATAATTTAATTTTTCTAATATAGAAAATTACATTTCTAAATTATTGTGACAAAAGGCACATTTAAAACGCGCTAACACGTACAGTTGGTGTAATTGTAATATGCTCTATTCCCATTCTTGTGCGCCGGTTTCGATTCCCGGGCGGCGCAAACCAACAGCTGAATTTTTCTCCTATTTTTAAAATTCCAGAAATAGTTACATCTTTCCCATACAGAAAAGAAAATTCCATTTCTAAATCAATGTGTGAATAGTTGCATTTAAAGCTTACAAACGAGGGCCGCTGGTGTAGTGATAACATGCAAGATTCCCTTCCTTGTGCGCCGGTTTCGATTACCGGGCGGCGCGTAGAAACTGTAGGATGTTTCTGCTCTTTTTCCAATTGCAGAAATAGTTACATCTAACTCATATCGAAAAAAAATTACATTTCTAAATCAATGATTGAATAGTTGCATTTAAAGCTTACAAACGAGCGACGCTGGTGTAGTGGTAACATGCAAGATTCCCACTCTTGTGCAAAGGGTTCGATTCCCGGGCGGCGCAAACCAACTGTTGGATGCGCCTGCTCTTTTTCCATTTAAAGAAAGAGTTATGTCTACCCCATACAGAAAAAAAAATTTCTAAATCAATGCGTGAATAGTTGCATTTAACGCTTACAAACGAGCGATGCTGTTGTAGTGGTAACATGCAACATTCCAATTCTTCAAGGCGGGTTTCCATTCCCGGGCGGCATAAACAATTTTTTGGATGTTTCTGCTCTTTTTCTAATTGCAGAAATAGTAACATCTACACCATATAGAAAAAAAAATTATATTTCTAAATCAATGCGTGAATAGTTGCATTTAAAGCTTGCAAACGAGCGCCTCTGGTGTAGTGGTAACATGCAAGATTCCCATTAGTGTGCGCCGGTTTCGATTTTCGGGTGGGGCAAACCAACTGTTGGATGTGTCTGCTCTTTTTCCAATTGCAGAAAAAGTTACATTTTCCCAAAATAGAAAAGAAAATTACATTTCTAAATGAATGTCTGAATAGTTGCATTTAAATATTACAAACGAGCGCCGCTGGTGTAGTGATAGCATGCAAGATTCTCATTCTTGTGCGCCGGGTTTGATACTCGGCGGCGCAAACCAACTGTTGGACGTGCCTGCTCTTTTTCCAGTTGCAGAAAAAGTTACATCTTCCCCATATAGAAAAGAAAGTTACATTTTTAAATCAATGTGTGAATAGGTGCATTTAAAGATTACAAACGAGCGCCGCAGGTGTAGTGGTAACATACAAGATTCCCATTCTTTCGCGCCGGTTTCGATTCCTGGGCTGCACAAACCAACTGTTGTATGTTTCCGCTCCTTTTCCAATTGCAGAAATAGTTGCATCTTACCCATATAGAAAGGTAAATTACATTTTTAAACCAATGTGTGAATAGTGTCATTTCATACTTACAAACGAGTGCCATGGTGAAGTTGTAACATGCAAGATTCCCATTCTTCTGCGCCGGGTTCGATTCCCGGGCGGCGCAAACAAACTATTGGATTTTTCTGCTTTTTTTCAAATTGCAGAAATATTTACATCTTCCCCATATAGAAAAGAAAATTACATTTCTAAATAAATGAGTGAATAGTTGCATTTAACGCTTGTAAAAGATCGCCGCTGGTGTAGTGGTAACATGCAAGATTCCCATTCTTGTGCGCCGGATTCGATTCCCGGGCGGCGCAAACCAACAGCTCAATTTTTCTGCTATTTTTCCAATTCCAGAAATAGTTAAATCTTCCCCATACAGAAAAGAAAATTCCATTTCTAAATCAATGTGTGAATAGTTGCATTTAAAGCTTACAAACGAGGGCCGCTGGTGTAGTGATAACATGCAATATTTCCATTCTTGTGCGCCGGGTTCGATTCTCGGGCGGCGCAAAACAACTGTTAGATGTGTCTGCTTTTTTTCCAATTGAAGAAATAGTTACATCTACCCCATACAGAAATGAAAAATATATTTCTAAACCAATGCGTGAATAGTTGCATTTAAATCTTACAAACGAGCGCCACAGGTGTAGTGGTAACATGCAAGATTCCCTTTCTTGTGCGCCGGTTTCGATTTCCGGACGGCGCGTAGAAACTGTAGGATGTTTCTGCTCTCTTTCCAATTGCAGAAATAGTTACATCTGACTCATATCGAAAAAAAAATTACAGTTCTAAATCAATGATTGAATAGTTGCATTTAAACTTGCAATCGAGCGACGCTGGTGCAGTGGTAACATGCAAGATTCCCACTCTTGTGCAAAGGGTTCGATTCCCGGGCGGCGCAGACCAACTGTTGGATGCGCCTGCTCTTTTTCCATTTAAAGAAATAGTTATGTCTACCCCATACAGAAAATAAATACATTTCTAAATCAATCCGTGAATAGTTACATTTAACGCTTACAAACGAGTGATGCTGTTGTAGTGATAACATGCAAGATTCCAATTCTTCAAGGCGGGTTTCCATTCCCGGGCGGCATAAACAAATTTTTGGATGTTTCTGCTCTTTTTCCAATTGCAGAAATAATAACATCTACACCATATAGAAAAAAATTTATATTTCTAAATCAATGCGTGAATAGTTGCATTTAAAGCTTACAAACGAGCGCCGCTGGTGTAGTTTTAACATGCAAGATTCCCATTCATGTGCGCCGGTTTCGATTTTCGGGTGGGGCAAACCAACTGTTGGATGTGTCTGCTCTTTTTCCAATTGCAGAAAAAGTTACATTTTCCACAAATAGAAAAGAAAATTACATTTTTAAATCAATGTGTGAATAGGTGCATTTAAAGATTACAAACGAGCGCCTCAGGTGTAGTGGTAACATGAAAGATTCCCATTCTTTCGCGCCGGTTTCGATTACTGGGCTGCACAAACCAACTGTTGTATGTTTCCGCTCCTTTTCCAATAGCAGAAATAGTTGCATCTTACCCATATAGAAAGGTAAATTACATTTTTAAATCAATGTGTGAATAGTGTCATTTCATAATTACAAACGAGCGCCATGGTGTAGTGGTAACATACAAGATTCCCATTCTTCTGTGCCGGTTGGATTCCCGGGCGGCGCAAACCAACTATTGGATGTTTCTCTTTTTTTCCAATTGCATAAATGGTTACATCTTCCCCATATAGAAATTAAAACTACATTTTTAAATCAATGTGTGATTATTTGCATTTAAAATTTACAAATGAGTGCCCCTGGTGTAGTGGTAAAATGCAAGAGTCTCATTCTTATGCGCTGGGTTCGATTCCCGAGCGTCGAAAACAGACAGTATGATTTTTCAGTTCTTTTTCCAATAGCAGAAATAGATACACATCTTCCCAATATAGAAAGGAAAACTACATTTTTAAATCAATGTGTGAATACTTGCATTTAAAGCTTACAAACGAGGGCCGCTGGTGTAGTGATAACATGCAAGATTCCCTTTCTTGTGCGCCGGTTTCGATTACCGGGCGGCGCGTAGAAACTGTAGGATGTTTCTGCTCTTTTTCCAATTGCAGAAATAGTTACATCTAACTCATATCGAAAAAAAATTACATTTCTAAATCAATGCGTGAATAGTTTCATTTAAAGCTTACAAACGAGCGCCGCTGGTGTAGTGGTAACATGAAAGATTCCCATTCATGTGCACCGGGTTCGTTTCCCGGGCGGCGCTAACTAGATTTTGGATGAGCCTGCTTTTTTTCCAATTGAAAAAATAGTTACATCTACCCCATACAGAAAAAAATTACACTTCTAAATCAATGCGTGAATAGTTGCATTTAAATCTTAAAAACGAGCGCCGCTGGTGTAGTGGTAACATGCTAGAGTCTCCTTCTTGTGCGACGTGCTCAATTCCCGGGCGGCGCAAACCAATTGTTGAATGTTTCTGTTCTTTTTCCATTTGCAGAAATAGTGACATCTTCCCCATATAGAAAAGAAAGTTACATTTTCAAATCAATGTGCGAATAGTTGCATTTAAAGATTACAAACTAGCGCCGCAGGTGTAGTGGTAACATGCATTATTCTCATTCTTGTGCACCGGATTTGATTACCGGGCGGCGCAACGAAACTGTAGGATATTTCTGCTCTTTTTCCAATTGAAGAAATAGTTACATCTACCCCATACAGAAAAAAAATTACATTTCTAAAACAATGTGTGAATAGTTGCATTTAAAGCTTAAAAACGAGCGTTCCTGGTGTAGTGGTAACATGTAAGGACCGATTCCCGGGCGGCGCAAACCAACTGTAGAATTTTTCAGCTCTTTTTCCAATTGCAGAAATAGTCGCATCTTCCCCATATAGAAAATAAAATTACATTTCTAAATCAATGTGAGAATAGTTGCATATAAGTCTTACAAACGAGCGCCGCTGGTGTAGTGATAACATTCAAGATTTACATTATTGTGCGCCGGGTCCGATTCTCGGGCGGCACAAACCAACTGTTGGATGTTTTTGCTCTTTTTCCAATTGCAGAAATAGTTCCACCTTCCCCATATACAAAAGAAAATTACATTTCTAAATCAATGTGTGAATAGTTGCATTTAAACC
The DNA here is from genome assembly GCA_026543865.1 of Argiope aurantia. Taxonomy (NCBI): domain Eukaryota; kingdom Metazoa; phylum Arthropoda; class Arachnida; order Araneae; family Araneidae; genus Argiope; species Argiope aurantia. The sequence goes on along the minus strand of JAPMOR010064922.1, from coordinate 24,222 downwards.
TTCCAATCGGTCGCAGCTGGGGTAGTGGTAACATGCAAGATTTACATTCTTCTGCGCAGGGTTCGATTCCCGGCCGGCGCAAACCAAATGTTAGTCTTTTCTGCTCTTTTTACAATTGCAGAAATACTAACATCTACCACGTATAGAAAAGAAATTACATTTCTAAATCAATGTGTGAATAGCTGCATTTAAAGCTTACGATCGGTGTCTGCTGGGGTAGTGGTAACATGCAAGATTCCCATTCTTGTGCGCCGGGTTCGATTCCCGGGTGGCGTAAACCAACAGTCGGATGTTTCTCTTCTTTTTCCAATTGCATAAATGGTTACATCTTCTCCATATAGAAAGGAGAACTACATTTTTAAATCAATGTGTGAATAGTTGCATTTAACGCTTATAAACGAGTGCCCCTGGTGTAGAGGTAACATGCAAGATTCCCACTCTTGTGCACCGGGCCCAATTCTCGGGCGGCGCAAACTAACTGTTGGATGTTTCTGTACTTTTTCCAATTGCTGAAATAGTTACATCTCCCCCCCCCCCTCAAAATATTATATTTATAAATCAATGTATGAATTTAAAGCTTACAAACGAGCGCCGCTGGTGTAGTGGTAACATGCAAGATTCCCATTCTTGTGCACCGGGTTCGGTTACAGGGCGGCGTAATCCAACTGTTGGATGTTTCCGCACATTTTCCGATTGCTGAAATAGTTACATCTTCTCCCCCCCCCCAAAGAAAATATTATATTTATAAATTAATGTGTGAATAGTTGCATTTAGAACTACCAAACGAGAGCCACTGCTGTAGTGGAAACATGCAGAATTCCCTTTCTTGTGCGCCGGGATCGATTCCCGGGCGGCGCAAACCAACTGTTGGATGTGTCTGCTATTT